>NC_069494.1:12971244-12979172 GCF_026875155.1 Cherax quadricarinatus
CTGACTAAAGCAAAATTTACTTTGAGATTTCTTCTAAGAACTTGCTTTAATCAAAGCGTATTACGTTTTATTTCCAACGTTTAATTCGACGGCTAAACGTCACGTTTCTCGGCTGTAATGTATGTTGTAAGCGTCGTGGACAGGACCTCGGTTCGATTCCGGGTTCATTCTTCTGTTTATTTACCGTTGCTTGGTTGGTAGCGCACTTAGGACACACACTGGGATCCGGGGATCGATTCCCGGTACGGCTGGGAACATTAGGATGCGTTTCCTTAAGATAACTGTTGTCTATGTGTACCTGGCAGTAAGTAGGTACCTGGGTGTTGGTCACCTTAAACCTGCTGTCACTGTTCACCTGGCAGTAAGTAGGTACCTGGGTGTTGGTCACCTTATACCTGCTGTCACTGTTCACCTAGCAGTAAGTAGGTACCTGGGTGTTGGTCACCTTAAACCTGCTGTCACTGTTCACCTAGCAGTAAATAGGTACCTGGGTGTTGGTCACCTTATACCTGCTGTCACTGTTCACCTAGCAGTAAGTAGGTACCTGGGTGTTGGTCACCTTACACCAGTTGTCACTGTTCACCTAGCAGTAAGTAGGTACCTGGGTGTTGGTCACCTTATACCTGCTGTCACTGTTCACCTAGCAGTAAGTAGGTACCTGGGTGTTAGGTGACTGGCGTGGGTAGCATCCTGGGTACAAAATTAACCTAAGTTGTGGGAAATGCTCTACATAACCAGGAACTTTCTATATAGTATGTCATAGGTGTGAGCTATGCTCTGTAAATGTTGTACCATGTAGTAGTAATTATTATTATAATTATTATTATTATTATTATTATTATTATTATTATTATTAAGTACAGTGACTTACCTTGAGTGTATGAAGGGTGTATGGCTGACATACACAAAGTTCCTGGTGTATTTCTAGGCTAGATTTAAACTTAGGTTGTATTTTTAAGATAAAGGGACCCTGTATGATTGTATAGCAAGTAATCAAGCCTTGATGGTTGGTATGTGTGGGCTCCTACAATCAACTACAACAAACCTGCAGTCAAACAGTTTTAATATGTATGCAAATCTTAATTTAGGCCTAGACTAATTAAAGAACTCTAATAAACTTTATTAATATTACGTTATATACAGAATTTCCTCACAACTATCTAAGTTCACCTTATAATATCATTCATATATAAATAAATTCTATATATATTATATATATATATATATATATATATATATAAATATAGGAACCACTGTGAAAAAATTGAGAAATTCCAAGCGCTTTCGGTGAATATTCACCATTCTCAAGGAACAAATATGTTCCTTGAGAATGTGAACTGTTCACGAAGCGCTTGAATTTCTCTATTTTTTCATCAGTGGTTGTTTTGCATAATTCCTGAAAATCACCTGTTTCACTGTGATCTTATTGCATATATATATATATATATATATATATATATATATATATATATATATATATATATATATATATATATATATATATATATATATACATATATGCGTTAATATGTGGTTGATGATGGATAATTGAGTTAGTGTGAAGTCACAGTAGACTGCACCCTGGTTCGATTCCTGGTCATGTCTTCACTCTTGCTGCCTCTGTTTTGGCAGTAAATAGGTTCCTATTTACTGCTAGGTGGCATCCTGGAGGAGGATACCTGTGGACTCCAAGGTCAATGACCCACACGGCTTGGCTTTCAAAGGTTATCCTGGGTTACTAATCCTCCTGGGATAACCCAGGATAATCCAGTCTTCTGGATTTGCGAACTGAATTTTGAGAGTAACATAATGACTGATTACCCAAGACGCATCTGTTTGTGAGTTTCTGAATTTTCGACTGAAGATAGCCAAGTATTGCCCATGTTTATTTCTTTTCAATGCTTACAATGTGTGGTTTAAATATTAATTACAAAGGTCAGTAGCATGCCTAGGCATTTCGGGCAGAAACACTTCAGTAGGCCTACTGGCCTATACTAAGCACGTCCATCGTAATGCCAAAATTACTATTCACCGTGTATTTGGCCTCTTAAGATGTCAGTCGCAAGACGTCTTACGATATCAACGTCAGTAGTTAGTCGGTAAAGTTAGGAATCCTTTATCTAACCTTGTCAAACTCTGTGTGACAAAATGGGCGAATCACTCGTAATGAAGTGAAGGTGTTCGTGGCCGTGTTGCGTTCGTGAAACGGACGTAAGGACGTGTGGGTTATGTTGACCTGGCCACGACATTTCTTGGTATTCCAGTTAAACCGGTCGTTGTTATTGTTCTTGCGTGAGGCAGGTTACTGTGTTATTGTGTGTGTGTGTGTGTGTTATTGTGTGTGATGTGTGTGTGTTATTGTGTGTGATGTGTGTGTGTTATTGTGTGTGATGTGTGTGTGTTATTGTTTTTGGTGTGTTTTTGGGGTTTATTGGTGTTTTGGGTTTTATTTTGGATTTTGCTTTTGTTTGTGGGTTTGAATTTTATGGTGGGTTTGGGGTTTGTTATTGTTTTTGTTTGTGTGGTTTTTTTTGGTTTTTGTGCATTGGTTTGTGGTTTCTGGTTATTGGTTGTTGTTAAATTGTTTTTGGTTTGTGTATTGGAGTTTGTTGTTATTTGTGTGTTGGTTTATTTTGTTTGTGTGTGGGTTGTTTGAATTGGGTTTTTGGGTTTTTTTGGTTGTGGGTGGGTGTGGGTTATTTTGTGGTTTTTGTATTAGTGGTGTGTTTTGTTTTGGGTGGGGGGTTTGTTTTGGTGTGTGTGTTGTGTTATTTGTGTGTGGTTGTGTTTGGGGGGGGGTGTGTGTGTTGTTGTTATTGTGTGTGGTGTTGTGTTATTGTGTGTGGTGTTGGTTATTGTGGTGTGTGTTTGTGTTATTGTGTGTGTGTGTTATTGTGTGTGTTTTGTGTTTTTGTGTTGGTGTTGTGTTATTGGGGTGTGTGTGTTTGTTTATTGTGGTGTGTGTGGTGTGGTTTTTTGGGTGTGTGGTTTTGTGTTTTTGTGTTTGTGTGGGGTGTGGGGTTTTTGGTGTGCAGGGGTTTCTGTTTTGTGGTGGTGTGATGGGGTTGGTTTTTTGGGTGGGGTGTGGTGTTATTGTGTGTGTGTGTGTTTTTTTGGGTTTGAGTTGTTTTGTTTTGTTGGTGTTTTTGTTGTGTGTGTGTTATTATGGTGTGTGTTTTTATTTGTGTGTTCTGTTTTATTGTTGTCAGTGTGTTGCGGGTTTTTTATTGTGTGTGTGGGGTGTTTTTTGGGGTGTGTGTGTGTTATTGGTGTGGTGTGTTATTGGTGTGGTGTGTTATTGGATGTGGTGTGTGTTGGTGTGTTATTGTTTTTTGGTTTTTTGTGTGTTTTTTTTGGTGTGTGGTGTGTTATTGGTGTGTGTGTTTATTTTTGGGGGTGTGTTTATTTGTGTGTGTGTTATTGGTGTCGTGTGTCTGTTTATTGTGTGTGTGTGGTATTTGTGGTGGGGTTTTTTGTTTTGTGTGTTTATTGTGTGTGTGTGTGTTATTGTGTGTGTGTGGTTTTTGTGTTGGTGTGAGTTTGGTGTGTGTTTTTGGTGTGTGTTTGTTTTTGGGTTTGTGGGTGGTGTTTATTGTGTGTGTGTGTTTTTTGTGTGTGTTTTTGTTTTTGTGATTGTGTGGGGTGTTTGTGTTTTTTTGTGTGGGGTTTGTGTGTGTTTTGTGTTTGGGGTTTTTATTGGTGTGTGTTTTTTTTTGTTTGTGTGTGTTATTTTTGTGTGTTGTGTTATTGTTGGTGTGTGGTTATTGTTTTGGGGTGTGTGTGTTATTGGTGTGATTTGGTTTGGTGTATTTTGGGGTGTGTGGTGTTTTTGTGTGTTGTGGTTATTGTGTGTGTTGTGTTATTGTGTTGTGTGTGTGTTTGTGGGTTATTGGTTTTGGTGTGGTGTGTTTTTGTTTGTGGTGTTGTGTTAGGGGGGGGGGTGTTTTTTGTGTGGGTGTTTTTATTGTGTTGTGGGGGTTTGTTTTTGTGTGGTTTTGTGTTTGTTTGTGTGTGTTATTGTGTGTGTGTGTGTTTTGTGTTTGGTGTTTGTGTGTTATTGTTGTGGGTGTGTTATTTGTGTGTGTGTTTTTTGGTGTTTTGTGTGTGGTTTGTGTTTATTGTTTTGGGTGTTGTGTTTTTATTGTGTGTGTGTGTGTTTTGGGTGGTTTTGTTATTGTTTTGGTGTTTTTTGTGTGTGTTATTGTGTGTGTGTGTTTTTGTGGTGTGTTGTGTTATTTGTGTGTGTGTGTTTATTGGTGTGTTTTTGTTTTATGGGGGTGGTGTGTTTTTTATTGGTGTGTGTTGTTTATTGTGTTGTTTTGTTTTATTGTTTTTTGTGTGTTTTGTGTGTTGTGTGTTTTTTGTGTTTTGTGTGTGGTGTTGTGTTTTGTGTGTGTGTTTTGGTTTATTGTGGTGGTGTGTTTGTTTTTTATTGTGTGTGTGTGTTTTTGTGTTTTGGTTTTGTGTTATTGTGTGGGGTTTGTTGTGTTATTGTGTGTGTTTTGTGTTATTGTTGGGGTGTTTGTGTTTATTTGTGTGTGTTGGGTTTATTGTGTGTGTGGTGTTTTGTGTGTGTTTTGTGTTTGTTTTGTTTTTTGTTTTGGGTTTTGTGTGTTTGTGTTATTGTGTGTGTTGTTGTGTTTTTTGGGTGTGGGGTTTTGTGTTTTGGTGTGTGGTTGTTTTATTGTGGTGTGTTTTTTTGTTGTGGTTTATTGTGTGGGGGTGTGTTTGTGTTATTGTGTGTGTGTGTGTGTTTTTTATTGTGTGTGGTGGTGTGTTTTTGTTTTTTGGTGTTGTTTTATTTGTTGTGTTTGTGTTATTGTTGTGTGGTTGTGTTTTGTGGTGTGTGTTTGTTTTTTGTGTGTGTGTGTTGTTTTTGTTGGTGTGTTGTGTTATTGGGTGTGTGTGTGTTGTGTTTGTGTGTGTGTTTTGGGGTTTTTTAGGGGGGGGGGGGTTTGTGTGTTTGGGGGTGGGGTGTTGGTGGTGTGTGTTGTGTTTTTTGTGGGGGTTTTGTTTTATTGGGGTGTGTTGTTGTGTTATTGTGGTGTGTGTTGTGTTATTGTTTGGGTGGTTGTGTTATTGTGGTGTGGGTTTGTGTTTTTGTGGGGGGGTGGGGGTTTGGTTTTGTGGTGGGTTGTGTTTATTGTGTGTGTTTGTTTTTGTGTTGTGTGTTTGTGTTATTGTGTGTGGGGTTTTGGGTTTTTATTGTGTGTGTGGTGGTTTTATGTGTGTGGTGTTTTTTTGTGTTTGTGTTTTGTGTGTTGTGTTGTTTTATTTGTGTGGGGTGTGTTATTGTGTGGGTTTTTTTATGGTGGGGGGTTTTGTTTTTTGTGTGTTGTTTGTTATTGTGTGTGTGGTTGTTTTATTGTGTGTGGTGTTTTGTTTTGTGTGTGTGTGTTTTTTGTTATTTGTGTGGTGGGGGTGTTATTGTGGGGGGTTTTTTGTGTTATTGTGTGTGTGTGTTTTTTGGGTGTTTTGTTTGTTTTTTTTTTTTGTGTTGTGGGGGTGTTTTTGTGTGTGTGTGTTGTGTTATTGGTGTGTGTGTTTGGGGTTTTTATTGGGTGGGTTGGGGGTTTATGGTGTGTGTGTTGGTTAAAGTGTGTGTGTGTTTGTTTTTTGTGTGTGGGTTGTTTATTGTGGGTGTTTGTGTTATTGTGTTTTTGGGTTTGTGTTTGTGGGGGTTTTTTGTGGGGGGGTTTTTTTGGGGGGGGGGTTGTGTTTGGGGGGTTTGGTGTGTTTTGGGGGGGGTTTTTTGTGTGGGGGTTTGTGTTTTGTGTGTTTTGGTTTTTTTTTATTGTGTGGTGTGTGTTGGGGGGGTTTTGGGGGGGGGTTTTGGGGTTGGGGTGTTGTGTGTGTGTGGTTGTGTTTTGGGGGGTTTGTTTTTTGGTGTTGTGTATGGGTGTTTTGTGTTTTGGTGTGTTGTGTTGGGGGGGGGGTTTTGTTGGGTTTTTGGGGTGGGGGGTGTTGTTTTTGGGTGTGTTGTGTTAGGGGGTTTGGGGGGGGGGGGGGGGGGGGGGGGGGGTGTTTTGGTGTGTGGGGGGGGTGTGGTGGTTTGTTTTGGGGGGTGTGGGGGTGTTGTGTTTTGGGGGGGTTGGGGGGGGGGTTTGGGGGGGGAGGGGGGGGGGGGGGGTTTTGGGGGGGAGGGGGGGGGGAGGTGGGGGGGGTGGGGGGGGGGGGTGGGGGGGGGGGGTGGGGGGGGGGGGGGGGGGGGGGAGGGGGGGGTTTTGGGGGGGGGGGTTTTTTTGGGGGGGGGGGGGGGGGTTTTTTGGGGGGTGGGGGGGGGTGGGGGGGTTTTTGGGGGGGGGGGGGGGGGGGGGGGGGGGGGGGGGGGGGGGTGTTGTGGGTGTGTACTACAGTTGTCTAAAATTGGGGGGGGGGTCGAGTCAAGCTCCTCCCCCGCCTCTTATGACGCACTGGGTCATTCCCCCTGCCGTGGCTTTATCATACCTCGCTTAAAGCTATGTGGGGGCCCTGCCCCCATTTCTCGCTTCCAAACTTTCCCCACTTACGACTACTCTGGGGCAAAGAAAAACTTCCAAACATCCCTGTGTTCATCTTGTCTTCAACTTCCAACTGTGCCCCTTGTTACGGGGTGTCCAATCTCGGGAACACTGTCTTTGTCCCTTGTCAATTTCCCCTTTCATATTTTGTATGCGTTATCTTCCCCCCCTATCCTCCTGCCCTCCAAGTCGTCATTTTGATTTCCCCAAAACCTCTCCCGTGGGACATCCTCTTATTGGGACAGTCTTTTTTGAAAACCTTTGCACTTTCTCTAGTTTTTTCCAGTGCTTGGCTAGGTGGGGGGTTCCAACTGGTGCCGCATCCCCAAATAGGGCCTAACTCACGGTGAAAGGGTCCAAATGTTCCCTTTTTAAAATGTCGGAATGCTGTTCTGGGGTTTTGCTGGGGCGCCCAATGTGCAGATTTTTTTTTGGGTTTTGATGTCGCTTCAGGAGAGGGCTGGTGTTTTTCCACCCCAAGACTTTTTCTTGAGTGAGGTTTGTAGTTCGGGCCCCCCTAGACTTACCCCTCTGCGGTCTTCTTTGCCCTTTCCCCATCTTCATGATTTTGCACTTGGGGGGATTGAACTCCAGGACCAATTGCTGGACCGGGTCTCCCTGTCCATCCCTTTGTAGTTCGCCGGGTCTTGATCGAGTGAATTTTTCTCAAAAACTTCACGTCATCGCAAAACGGGGCACCTAAGCTTTCCTTCCGTCATGTCGTTTCACAAATCCCAAAAAAAACACATGGCCCAGGACTGCCCCCCGCGGGACCCCGCTGGTCACAGGTCCCCACTCTGCCCCCTCGCCACGTGTGTGTGTGTGTGTGTGTGTGTGGGGGGTGTGTGGTTGTGTGCGTGTGTGTGTGTGGTTGTGTTATTGTTTTAGTGTGTTTTGTTATTGTGGTGTGTTGTGTTATTGTGTGTGTTGTTTTGTGTGGTGTGGTTGTGTTATTGTTTTTGGTGTTGTTTTATTGTGTGGTGTTTGTTTTATTGTGTGGTTGTTTGTTTTGTGGTGTGTTGTTTATGGTGCGTTGTTGTGTTTTTTGTTGTGTGTTGTGTTTTTGGTCGTTTTTTGTTTTTGTGTGGTGGTTGTGTTATTGTGTGTGTGTGTTTATTGTGTGTGTGTGTGTGTTGTGTTATTGTGTTGTTTTTTGTTATTGGTGTTTTTGTGTTATTTTGTGTGTGTTGTGTTATTGTGTGTGTTTTGTTTTATTGTGTGGTGTGTGTTGTGTTATTGTGGTGTTTGTGTTATTGTGTTGGTGTGTTGTGTTATTGGTGTTGGTGTTTTTTTTTGTGGGGTTTTTGTGTTTTGTGTTTTGTGTTATTGTGTGTGTTTTTGTGTTATTTTTTTGTGTTTTGTTATTGTGTGTGTGTTGTTATTGTGTGTGTGTTTGTTTTTTGTGTGTGTGTTTTGTGTTATTGTTGT
>NC_069494.1:12979672-12992172 GCF_026875155.1 Cherax quadricarinatus
TACAGGACACTACATGTATTGTTTGTAATGGCCTGATAAAGCTCCTGGAGGGCGAAACGTTGCCACAATAAAATGTCCCATTAGTTGTACTTGTGGGTAATTCTACCAGCATTAATGGGTGAACATTCCACCAGGTGTTTCCGGGGATCGAACCCCGGACCTCAGTGTGTGAGCTTAGTGCTCTACTATCCCAGCTAACACGGGTTCCCACTTCAACAAATGGGAATGGACCTGTAAACTCTCACTCCCGAGGAGTAAGTGTGAGGGGACCAAGCCTCTTCATCAGTCGTATTTTCACTCCTGATTTTCTCCACCGTCTCATTTATGGTTTATTTATATTTTCTGATTATCTCTCTGTTGTTACGACATTTTCAAGGGACGGGAGCTTGATGCTGGTTTAAGGGCCCTTGAGCCAGTGCGCGAGTGAGGAGTTCTGCCCTGATAGGAGGAGATTTTGCTAAGGTAGACTGATACAACGCCCCGTGGCCTGGTGGCTCAGTTCTTGCTTCACACGCTGAGGGTCCGGGTTCGACTCCCGGCGAGGGTAAAAACATTGGGCGTGTTTCCTTACACCTGTTGTCCATGTGTGGGTGTGGATGGAGTGTGTGGGTGGAGTGTGGGTGTGTACATGGGTGGGACTGTGTGTACATGGGTGAGAGTGTGGGTGTGTACATGGGTGAGAGTGTGGGTGTGTACATGGATGGGAGTGTGGGAATGTACATGGGTGGGAGTACGTGTACATGGGTGGGAGTGTGGGGTGTGTACATAGATGGGAAAATGGGTGTGCACATGGGTGGAAGTATGTGTACATGAGAGTGTAGTTGTGCACATGGGTGGAAGTGTGTGTACATGGGTGGGAGTGTGCATGGGTGGAAATGTGTGTACATGGGTGGGAGTGTATGTACATGGGTGGGAGTGTTGGTGTGTATATGGGTTGGAGTATGGGGTGTGTACATGGGGTAGGAATAAGGGTGTGTACATGGGTGGAAGTGTGTGTACATGGGTGGGAGTGTATGTACATGGGTGGGAGTGTGGGTGTGTACATGGGTGGGAGTGCGTGTACATGGGTTGGAGTATGGGGTGTGTACATGGGTGGGAGTGTGGGTGTGTACATGGGTGAAAGTATGTACATGGGTGGGAGTGTGGTGTGTACATGGGTGGAAGTGTGTGTACATGGGTGGGAGTGTTTGTACATGGGTGGGAGTGTATTACATGGGTGGGAGTGTGGGTGTGTACATGGGTGGGAGTGTATGTACATGGGTGAGAGTGTGGGTGTGTACATGGGTGGGAGTGTATGTACATGGGTGGGAGTGTGGGTGTGTACATGGGTGGAAGTGTGTACATGGGTGGGAGTGTGGGTGTGTACATGGGTGGGAGTTTATGTACATGGGTGGGAGTGTATGTACATGGGTGGGAGTGTGGGTGTGTACATGGGTGGGAGTGTATGTACATGGGTGGGAGTGTGGGTGTGTACATGGGTGGGAGTGTGTGTACATGGGTGGGAGTGTGTGTACATGGGTGGGAGTGTGTGTACATGGGTGGGAGTGTGTGTACATGGGTGGGAGTGTGTGTAAAATGGGTGGGAGTGTATGTACATGGGTGGGAGTGTGGGTGTGTACATGGGTGGGAGTGTATGTACATGGGTGGGAGTGTGGGTGTGTACATAGGTAGACAGAGGCTAACCTCTCACACCACCTCGTCAAAACACTCACCCTTAAAGTGTACTTTCTGTCACAAGAATATACGAGTATCACTTGATGCACTTAGCCTAAGGTGACAGCTGCTCCTTCAGGGTAAACCCCTCTACCTTCCACCTTCCTTCTTCCTTCTTATGATGGAAGGTTGATGGAAACAGAAAAAAGAAGGAGTAAGAAATGAGAGAAGAAATTGAGAGAGGAAAATAAGGGCCCTTATTTAACACTGAGATAGAGGCGATTTTCATATTTTTATGGTCAATGGGAATCTTAGTACAGTGTTGCTACACTATTCTATATGATAGTTACATTGTGGGAACACCAGCAGTGTTGCTACACTATTCTATATGATAGTTACATTGTGGGAACACCAGCAGTGTTGCTACACTATTCTATATGATAGTTACATTGTGGGAACACCAGCAGTGTTGCTAAAACTATTCTATATGATAGTTACATTGTGGGAACACCAGCAGTGTTGCTACACTATTCTATATGATAGTTACATTGTGGGAACACCAGCAGTGTTGCTACACTATTCTATATGATAGTTACATTGTGGGAACACCAGCAGTGTGCTACACTATTCTATATGATAGTTACATTGTGGGAACACCAGCAGTGTTGCTACACTATTCTATATGATAGTTACATTGTGGGAACACCAGCAGTGTTGCTACACTATTCTATATGATAGTTACATTGTGGGAACACCAGCAGTGTTGCTACACTATTCTATATGATAGTTACATTGTGGGAACACCAGCAGTGTTGCTACACTATTCTATATGATAGTTACATTGTGGGAACACCAGCAGTGTTGCTACACTATTCTATATGATAGTTACATTGTGGGAACACCAGCAGTGTTGCTACACTATTCTATAAAGATAGTTACATTGTGGGAACACCAGCAGTGTTGCTACACTATTCTATATGATAGTTACATTGTGGGAACACCAGCAGTGTTGCTACACTATTCTATATGATAGTTACATTGTGGGAACACCAGCAGTGTTGCTACACTATTCTATATGATAGTTACATTGTGGGAACACCAGCAGTGTTGCTACACTATTCTATATGATAGTTACATTGTGGGAACACCAGCAGTGTTGCTACACTATTCTATATGATAGTTACATTGTGGGAACACCAGCAGTGTTGCTACACTATTCTATATGATAGTTACATTGTGGGAACACCAGTAGTGTTGCTACACTATTCTATATGATAGTTACATTGTTTGGGGAAAACCAGCAGTATTGCTACACTATTCTATATGATAGTTACATTGTGGGAACACCAGCAGTGTTGCTACACTATTCTATATGATAGTTACATTGTGGGAAAACCAGCAGTGTTGCTACACTATTCTATATGATAGTTACATTGTGGGAACACCAGCAGTGTTGCTACACTATTCTATACGATAGTTACATTGTGGGAACACCAGCAGTGTTGCTACACTATTCTATATGATAGTTACATTGTGGGAACACAGCAGTGTTGCTACACTATTCTATATGATAGTTACATTGTGGGAACACCAGCAGTGTTGCTACACTATTCTATATGATAGTTACATTGTGGGAACACCAGCAGTGTTGCTACACTATTCTATATGATAGTTACATTGTGGGAACACCAGCAGTGTTGCTACACTATTCTATATGATAGTTACATTGTGGGAACACCAGCAGTGTTACTACACTATTCTATATGATAGTTACACTTTGGGAACTCCAGCAGTGTTGCTACACTAATCTATATGATAGTTACATTGTGGGAACACCAGCAGTGTTGCTAACTATTCTATATGATAATTACATTGTGGGAACACCAGCAGTGTTGCTACACTATTCTATATGATAGTTACATTGTGGGAACACCAGCAGTGTTGCTACACTAATCTATATGATAGTTACATTGTGGGAACACCAGAAGTGTTGCTACACTATTCTATATGATAGTTACATTGTAGGAACACCAGCAGTGTTGCTACACTATTCTATATGATAGTTACATTGTGGGAACACCAGCATTGTTGCTGCACTATTCTATATGATAGTTACATTGTGGGAACACCAGCAGTGTTGCTACACTATTCTATATGATAGTTACATTGTGGGGAAAACCAGCAGTGTTACTACACTATTCTATATGATAGTTACACTTTGGGAACTCCAGCAGTGTTGCTACACTAATCTATATGATATTTACATTGTGGGAACACCAGCAGTGTTGCTACACTATTCTATATGATAGTTACATTGTGGGAACACCAGCAGTGTTGCTACACTATTCTATATGATAGTTACATTGTGGGAACACCAGCAGTGTTGCTACACTAATCTATATGATAGTTACATTGTGGGAACACCTGAAGTGTTGCTACACTATTCTATATGATAGTTACATTGTAGGAACACCAGCAGTGTTTTCTACACTATTCTATATGATAGTTACATTGTGGGAACACCAGCATTGTTGCTGCACTATTCTATATGATAGTTACATTGTGGGAACACCAGAAGTGTGTTGCTGCACTATTCTATATGATAGCTACATTGTGGGAACACCAGCAGTGTTGCTACACTATTCTATATGATAGTTACATTGTGGGAACAAACCCGCAGTGTGTTGCTACACTATTCTATATGATAGTTACATTGTGAGAACACCAGCAGTGTGTTGCTACACTATTCTATATGATAGTTACATTGTGGGAACACCAGCAGTGTTGCTACACTATTCTATATGATAGTTACATTGTGGGAAAACCAGCAGTGTTGCTGCACTATTCTATATGATAGTTACATTGCGGGAACACCAGCAGTGTGTTTGCTACACTATTCTATAATGATAGTTACATTGTGGGAAACCAGCAGTGTTGCTGCACTATTCTATATGATAGTTATATTGTGGGAACACCAGCAGTGTTGCTACACTATTCTATATGATAGTTGCATTGTGGGAACACCAGCAGTGTTGCTACAAATATTCTATATGATAGTTACAATGGGGGAACACCAGCATGTTGCTACCCCTATTCCATATGATAGTTACAATTGTGGGAACACCAGCAGTGTTGCTACACTATTCTATATGATAGTTACATTGTGGGAACACCAGCAGTGTTGCTACACTATTCTATATGATAGTTACATTGTGGGAACACCAGCAGTGTTGCTACACTATTCTATATGATAGTTACATTGTGGCAACACCAGCAGTGTTGCTACACTATTCTATATGATAGTTACATTGTGGGAACACCAGCAGTGTTGCTACACTATTCTATATGATAGTTACATTGTGGGAACACCAGCAGTGTTGCTAAACTATTCTATATGATAGTTACAATGTGGGAACACCAGCAGTGTTGCTACACTATTCTATATGATAGTTACATTGTGGGAACACCAGCAGTGTTGCTACACTATTCTATATGATAGTTACATTGTGGGAACACCAGCAGTGTTGCTAAACTATTCTATATGATAGTTACAATGTGGGAACACCAGCATCAAGATTGATGTAGTTTCAACACACACACACACGCACAACACACACACACACAACACACAACACACACACACACACACACACACAACACACACACACACACACAAGGTACATCACTCATTAGCAACATACACACTAAGCCCGATAACTCCGCCCGCTCTCCCGATACTTCAACAACCGATTTTCGCCTTTACAAAGGAATAGGTTTGAGTGGCAAGAAACTATGGCATTTTTCCACTGACTCAGCGAAGGTATCTAGGTGGGTGATAGCTGGCTGTTGGCATTTTTCCATTGAGATTCGGAGGATGGCATCGCAGGAAAGGGAAAGCGAGCTAGTGGGTTGTGGAGTGTATATTCACGTAAGAAAACGCTCGATACTCCGTATCTCCTCGAGGGAAAATATACTCGAAGGCAGAGATATGAAATATTTCTTAGAGCTAGCTTCCTGGGTGAGTGTTTAGACAGAGAGCGAGAGTTAGAGAGAGAATAATCTTAATTTCCACGAGTACTTAATACAACTTACACACACCGTAGCTGACATCAGTGACATATTGTACAGTAAGTCCCTGTGTCCCGTGGTCTAGTCTCAAAGATCTCGCTTCTCATGCTGAGCGTCCGGGTTCGATATCGGAAAAGGGTGGAAACATTGGACGTGTTTCCTTACACCGGGTGTCCATGTTCACATATCAGTATGAGTACTTGGGTGTTAGTGGACGGGTGTGAGTCACATCCTGGGTGTTAGTGGACTTGTGTGGGTCACATCCTGGGTGTTAGTGGACTAGTGAGGGTCACATCCTGGGATTAAGTGAACTGGTGTGCGTGACATTCTGGGTGCTAGTGGACTGGTGTGGGTCGCATCCTGGGTGTTAGTGGACTGGTGTGGGTCGCATCCTGGGTGTCAGTGGACTGGTGTGGGTCACATCCTGGGTGTCGGTGGACTGGTGTGGGTCACATCCTGGGTGTTAGTGGACTGGTGTGGGTCACATCCTGGGTGTTAGTGGACTGGTGTGGGTCACATCCTGGGTGTTAGTGGACTGGTGTGGGTCACATCCTGGGTGTTAGTGGACTGGTGTGGGTCACATCCTGGGTGTCAGTGGACTGGTGTGGGTCACATCCTGGGTGTCAGTGGACTGGTGTGGGTCACATCCTGGGTGTCAGTGGACTGGTGTGGGTCACATCCTGGGTGTTAGTGGACTGGTGTGGGTCACATCCTGGGTGTTAGTGGATTGGTGTGGGTCACATCCTGGGTGTTAGTGGATTGGTGTGGGTCACATCCTGGGTGTTAGTGGACTGGTGTGGGTCACATCCTGGGTGTTAGTGGACTGGTGTGGGTCACATCCTGGGTGTTAGTGGACTGGTGTGGGTCACATCCTGGGTGTTAGTGGAATGGTGTGGGTCACATCCTGGGTGTTAGTGGACTGGTGTGGGTCACATCCTGGGTGTTAGTGGACTGGTGTGGGTCACATCCTGGGTGTTAGTGGACTGGTGTGGGTCACATCCTGGGTGTTAGTGGACTGGTGTGGGTCACATCCTGGGTGTTAGTGCACTGGTGTGGGTCACATCCTGGGACAAAACTGACCTAATTTGCGGGAAATGCTCAGCATAACAAGCGACTTTCTATATAGTAGTATGTCACTGATATTAGCTATGGTCTGTATACCTTGTACATGTACTTGTATACCTTGTACATGTACTTGTATACCTTATACATGTAGTAATTATTATTATTATTATTATTATTATTATTATTATCATTTAGAGCATTTCCCTCAACTTAGGTTAATTTTGTTACTTGATGCGACCCCCAACAGTCACATAAAACAGGTACCTACTTACTACTAGGTGAACAGTAGCAGCAGGTATCTCTAGGAAACAAGCTCCAATGTTTGCACCCTTACCAGGGATCGAACCTCGCAGCTCAGTGTGTGAGTTGAGTGCGCTACCCACCGAGTACGGGAGGAAGGGACCACTGGACGGACTGATGGATGGATAGACTGAGTACGGGAGGAAGGGAGCGCTGGACGGACTGATGGATAGATAGACTGAGTACGGGAGGAAGGGAGCGCTGGACGGACTGATGGATGGATAGACTGAGTACGGGAGGAAGGGAGCACTGGACGGACTGATGGATGGATAGACTGAGTACGGGAGGAAGGGAGCGCTGGACGGACTGATGGATGTGAAAGACTGAGTACGGGAGGAAGGGAGCACTGGACGGACTGATGGATGGATAGACTGAGTATGGGAGGAAGGGACCACTGGACGGACTGATGGATGGATAGACTGAGTACGGGAGGAAGGGAACACTGGACGGACTGATGGATGGATAGACTGAGTACGGGAGGAAGGGAGCACTGGACGGACTGATGGATGGATAGACTGAGTAAGGGAGGAAGGGACCACTGCACGGACTGATGGATGGATAGACTGAGTACGGGAGGAAGGGAGCGCTGGACGGACGATGGATGGATAGACTGAGTACGGGAGGAAGGGACCACTGGACGGACTGATGGATGGATAGACTGAGTACGGGAGGAAGGGACCACTGGACGGACTGATGGATGGATAGACTGACTACGGGAGGAAGGGACCACTGGACGGACTGAATGGATGGATAGACTGAGTACGGGAGGAAGGAGCACGGACGGACTGATGGATGGATAACTGAGTACGGGGAAGGGAAGCGCTGGACGGACTGATGGATGGATAGACTGAGTACGGGAGGAAGGGAACACTGGACGGACTGATGGATGGATAGACTGAGTACGGGAGGAAGGGAACACTGGACGGACTGATGGATGGATAGACTGAGTACGGGAGGAAGGGAAACACTGGACGGACTGATGGATGGATAGACTGAGTACGGGAGGAAGGGAACACTGGACGGACTGATGGATGGATAGACTGAGAACGGGAGGAAGGGAACACTGGACGGACTGATGGATGGATAGACTGAGTACGGGAGGAAGGGAACACTGGACGGACTGATGGATGGATAGACTGAGTACGGGAGGAAGGGAACACTGGACGGACTGATGGATGGATAGACTGAGTACGGGAGGAAGGGAACACTGGACGGACTGATGGATGGATAGACTGAGTACGGGAGGAAGGGAACACTGGACGGACTGATGGATGGATAGACTGAGAACGGGAGGAAGGGAACACTGGACGGACTGATGGATGGATAGACTGAGTACGGAGGAAGGGAACACTGGACGGACTGATGGATGGATAGACTGAGTACGGGAGGAAGGGACCACTGACGGACTGATGGATGGATAGACTGAGTACGGAGGAAGGGAACACTGGACGGACTGATGGATGGATAGACTGAGTACGGGAGGAAGGGAGCGCTGGACGGACTGATGGATGGATAGACTGAGTACGGGAGGAAGGGAGCACTGGACGGACTGATGGATGGATAGACTGAGTACGGGAGGAAGGGAGCACTGGACGGACTGATGGTGGATAGACTGAGTACGGGAGGAAGGGAGCACTGGACGGACTGATGGATGGATAGACTGAGTACGGGAGGAAGGAAGCACTGGACGGACTGATGGGATGGATAGACTGAGTACGGGAGGAAGGGAGCGCTGGACGGACGATTGGATGGATAGACTGAGTACGGGAGGAAGGGAGCATTGGACGGACTGATGGATGGATAGACTGAGTACGGGAGGAAGGGAGCGCTGGACGGACTGATGGATGGATAGACTGAGTACGGGAGGAAGGGAGCACTGGACGGACTGATGGATGGATAGACTGAGTACGGAGGAAGGGAGCACTGGACGGACTGATGGATGGATAGACTGAGTACGGAGGAAGGGAGCACTGGACGGACTGATGGATGGATAGACTGAGTACGGGAGGAAGGGAGCGCTGGACGGACTGATGGATGGATAGACTGAGTACAGGAGGAAGGAGCACTGGACGGACTGATGGATGGATAGACTGAGTACGGGAGGAAGGGAGCACTGGACGGACTGATGGATGAATAGACTGAGTACGGGAGGAAGGGAGCACTGGACGGGCTGATGGATGGATAGACTGAGTACGGGAGGAAGGGAGCACTGGACGGACTGATGGATGGATAGACTGAGTACGGAGGAAGGGAGCGCTGGACGGACTGATGGATGGATAGACTTGAGTACGGGAGGAAGGGGACGCTGGACGGACTGATGGATGGATAGACTGAGTACGGGAGGAAGGGGCACTTGACGACTGATGGATGGATAGACTGAGTACGGGAGGAAGGGACCACTGGACGGACTGATGGATGGATAGACTGAGTACGGGAGGAAGGACCACTGGACGGACTGATGGATGGATAGACTGAGTACGGGAGGAAGGGAACACTGGACGGACTGATGGATGGATAGACTGAGTACGGGAGGAAGGGAACACTGGACGGACTGATGGAGGATAGACTGAGTACGGGAGGAAGGGAACACTGGACGGACTGATGGATGGATAAGACTGAGTACGGGAGGAAGGGAACACTGGACGGACTGATGGATGGATAGACTGGAGTACGGGAGGAAGGGAACACTGGACGGACTGATGGATGGATAGACTGAGATACGGGAGGAAGGGAACACTGGACGGACTGATGGATGGATAGACTGAGTACGGGAGGAAGGAACACTGGACGGACTGATGGATGGATAGACTGAGTACGGGAGGAAGGGAACACTGGACGGACTGATGGATGGATAGACTGAGTACGGAGGAAGGAACTGGACGGACTGATGGAGGATAGACTGAGTACGGGAGGAAGGAACACTGGACGGACTGATGGATGGATAGACTGAGTACGGGAGGAAGGGAACACTGGACGGACTGATGGATGGATAGACTGAGTACGGGGAAGGGAACACTGGACGGACTGATGGATGGATAGACTGAGTACGGGAGGAAGGGAACACTGGACGACTGATGGATGGATAGACTGAGTACGGGAGGAAGGGAACACTGGACGGACTGATGGATGGATAGACTGAGTACGGGAGGAAGGGAGCGCTGGGACGGACTGATGGATGGATAGACTGAGTACGGGAGGAAGGGAGCACTGGACGGACTGATGGATGGATAGACTGAGTACGGGAGGAAGGAGCACTGGACGGACTGATGGATGGATAGACTGAGTACGGGAGGAAGGGAGCACTGGACGGACTGATGGATGGATAGACTGAGTACGGGAGGAAGGGAGCACTGGACGGACTGATGGATGGATAGACTGAGTACGGAGGAAGGGAGCACTGGACGGACTGATGGATGGATAGACTGAGTACGGGAGGAAGGGAGCACTGGACGGACTGATGGAATGGATAGACTGAGTACGGGAGGAGGGGAGCGCTGGACGGACTGATGGATGGATAGACTGAGTACGGGAGGAAGGGAGCACTGGACGGACTGATGGATGGATAGACTGAGTACGGGAGGAAGGGAGCGCTGGACGGACTGATGGATGGATAGACTGAGTTCGGGAGGAAGGGGAGCGCTGGACGGACTGATGGATGGATAGACTGAGTACGGGAGGAAGGGAGCACTTGACGGACTGATGGATGGATAGACTGAGTACGGAGGAAGGGAGCACTGGACGGACTGATGGATGGATAGACTGAGTACGGGAGGAAGGGAGCACTGGACGGACTGATGGAGGATAGACTGAGTACGGGAGGAAGGGAGCACTGGACGACTGATGGATGGATAGACTGAGTACGGGAGGAAGGGAGCGCTGGACGGACTGATGGATGGATAGACTGAGTACGTGAGGAAGGGAGCGCTGGACGGACTGATGGATGGATAGACTGAGTACGGGAGGAAGGAGCACTGGACGGACTGATGGATGGATAGACTGAGTACGGGAGGAAGGGAGCACTGGACGGACTGATGGATGGATAGACTGAGTACGGGAGGAAGGGAGCACTGGACGGACTGTGGATGGATAGACTGAGTACGGGAGGAAGGGAGCACTGGACGGACTGATGGATGGATAGACTGAGTTCGGGAGGAAGGGAGCGCTGGACGGACTGATGGATGGATAGACTGAGTACGGGAGGAAGGGAGCGCTGGACGGACTGATGGATGGATAGACTGAGTACGGGAGGAAGGGAGCACTGGACGGACTGATGGATGGATAGACTGAGTACGGAGAGGAAGGGAGCACTGGACGGACTGATGGATGGATAGACTGAGTACGGGAGGAAGGGAGCACTGGACGGACTGATGGATGGATAGACTGAGTACGGGAGGAAGGGAGCATGGACGGACTGATGGATGGATAGACTGAGTTCGGGAGGAAGGGAGACGCTGGACGGACTGATGATGGATAGACTGAGTACGGAGGAAGGGAGCGCTGGACGGACTGATGGATGGATAGACTGAGTACGGAGGAAGGGAGCACTGGACGGACTGATGGATGGATAGACTGAGTACGTGAGGAAGGGAGCACTGGACGGACTGATGGATGGATAGACTGAGTACGTAGAGGAAGGGAGCACTGGACGGACGATGGATGGAAAGACTGAGTACGTGAGAAGGGAGCACTGGACGGACTGATGGATGATAGACTGAGTACGGGAGGAAGGGAGCACTGGACGGACTGATGGATGGATAGACTGAGTACGGGAGGAAGGGAGCACTGGACGGACTGATGGATGGATAGACTGAGTTCGGGAGGAAGGGAGCGCTGGACGGACTGATGGATGGATAGACTGAGTACGGGAGGAAGGGAGCACTGGACGGACTGATGGATGGATAGACTGAGTACGGAGGAAGGGACCACTGGACGGACTGATGGATGGATAGCTGAGTACGGGAGGAAGGGACCACTGGACGGACTGATGGATGGATAGACTGAGTACGGGAGGAAGGGAGCACTGGACGGACTGATGGATGGATAGACTGAGTACGGGAGGAAGGGAGCACTGGACGGACTGATGGATGGATAGACTGATGTCTTTTCAACCAAGTTGAAGCTTCGGAAAGCATTTACAGATACAAACATTACCAGATGCTTCAACTCCACCGGTGGCCCGGTGGCCCGGTGGCCCGGTGGCCCGGTGGCCCGGTGGCCCGGTGGCCCGGTGGCCTGGTGGCCTGGTGGGTAAAGTTCCTGCTTCACACACGGAGGGCCCGGGTTCGATTCCCGGCGGGTGGAAACATTTCGACACGTTTCCTTACACCTGTTGTCCTGTTCACCTAGCAGCAAATAGGTACCTGGGTGTTAGTCGACTGGTGTGGGTGGCATCCTGGGGGACAAGATTAAGGACC
>NC_069494.1:12997172-13001348 GCF_026875155.1 Cherax quadricarinatus
CCAACACAGTGACAACCAGCACACTGCCAACACGGTGACAGCCAGCACACTGCCAAGACAGTGACAGAAAGCACACTGCCAACACAGTGACAGCCAGCACACTGCCAACACAGTGACAACCAGCACACTGCCAACACAGTGACAGCCAGCACACTGCCGACACAGTGACAACCAGCACACTGCCAACACAGTGACAGCCAGCACACTACCAACACAGTGACAACCAGCACACTGCCAACACAGTGACAACCAGTACACTGCCAACACAGTGACAGCCAGCACACTGCCAACACAGTGACAACCAGCACACTGCCAACACAGTGACAGCCAGCACACTGCCAACACAGTGACAGCCAGCACACTGCCAACACAGTGACAGCCATGCACACTGCCAACACAGTGACAACCAGCACACTGCCAACACAGTGACAGCCAGCACACTGCCAACACAGTGACAACCAGCACACTGCCAACACACTGACAACCAGCACACTGCCAACACAGTGACAACCGCACACTGCAACACAGTGACAACCAGCACACTGCCAACACACTGACAACCAGCACACTGCCAACACACTGACAGCCAACACACTGCCAACACAGTGACAACCAGCACACTGCCAACACACTGACAACCAGCACACTGCCAACACACTGACAGCCAACACACTGCCAACACAGTGACAACCAGCACACTGCCAACACACTGACAACCAGCACACTGTGAACACAGTGACAACCAGCACACTGCCAACACACTGACAGCCAACACACTGCCAACACAGTGACAACCAGCACACTGCCAACACACTGACAACCAGCACACTGCCAACACACTGACAACCAGCACACTGCCAACACACTGACAGCCAACACACTGACAGCCAACACATTGACAGCCAACACATTGACAGCCAGAACACTGACAGCCAACACACTGACAGCCAACACACTGACAGCCAACACACTGACAGCCAGAACACTGACAGCCAACACACTGACAGCCAACACACTGACAGCCAGCACACTGACAGCCAGCACACTGACAGCCAGCACACTGACAGCCAGCACACTGACAGCCAGCACACTGACAGTCAGCACACTGACAGCCAACACACTGACAGCCAGCACACTGACAGCCAACACACTGACAGCCAGCACACTGACAGCCAACACACTGACAGCCAGAACACTGACAGCCAACACACTGACAGCCAGCACACTGACAGCCAACACACTGACAGCCAGAACACTGACAGCCAGCACACTGACAGCCAGCACACTGACAGCCAGCACACTGACAGCCAACACACTGACAGCCAGCACACTGACAGCCAACACACTGACAGCCAACACACTGACAGCCAGCACACTGACAGCCAGCACACTGACAGCCAGCACACTGACAGCCAGCACACTGACAGCCAACACACTGACAGCCAACACACTGACAGCCAGCACACTGACAGCCAACACACTGACAGCCAACACACTGACAGCCAGCACACTGACAGCCAGCACACTGACAGCCAACACACTGACAGCCAGCACACTGACAGCCAACACACTGACAGCCAGCACACTGACAGCCAACACACTGACAGCCAGCACACTGACAACCAACACACTGACAACCAGCACACTGACAGCCAGCACACTGACAGCCAACACACTGACAGCCAGCACACTGACAGCCAACACACTGACAGCCAGCACACTGACAGCCAACACATCAACAGTCACTTAACATGATTGGTACCAACGGCTGATATTGTGAATTGTTGTGGCGTAATTCTATTAAGCCAGTCAGCCAGTCAGCCAGTCAGCCAGTCAGCCAGCCTACCATCCGCCATTTAGACAGTCCACATTTTCTATTTGCCTTTGTTTGGCCTTTTTTTGAGATAAATAACTTACTTTTATCAAATTATGGGCGACCGATCTTAGAATAACTCATGTATTCAACTCTATGGTTACTGGGGTCGAGTTTCAGCTCCTGGCCCCGTCTCTCGCTACTTATTTAGTTCACTGGTAGCTTCTTCCGCTCTGTTTACCTGGAGTTTACCTGGAGAGAGTTCCGGGGGTCAACGCCCCCGCGGCCCGGTCTGTGGCCAGGCCTCCTGGTGGATCAGAGCCTGATCAACCAGGCTGTTGCTGCTGGCTGCACGCAAACCAACGTACGAGCCTCAGCCCGGCTGATCAGGAACTGACTTTAGGTGCTTGTCCAGTGCCAGCTTGAAGACTGCCAGGGGTCTGTTGGTAATCCCCCTTATGTGTGCTGGGAGGCAGTTGAACAGTCTCGGGCCCCTGACACTTATTGTATGGTCTCTTAACGTGCTAGTGACACCCCTGCTTTTCATTGGGGGGATGGTGCATCGTCTGCCAAGTCTTTTGCTTTCGTAGTGAGTGATTTTCGTGTGCAAGTTCGGTACTAGTCCCTCTAGGATTTTCCAGGTGTATATAATCATGTATCTCTCCCTCCTGCGTTCCAGGGAATACAGGTTTAGGAACCTCAAGCGCTCCCAGTAATTGAGGTGTTTTATCTCCGTTATGCGCGCCGTGAAAGTTCTCTGTACATTCTCTAGGTCGGCAATTTCACCTGCCTTGAAAGGTGCTGTTAGTGTGCAGCAATATTCCAGCCTAGATAGAACAAGTGACCTGAAGAGTGTCATCATGGGCTTGGCCTCCCTAGTTTTGAAGGTTCTCATTATCCATCCTGTCATTTTTCTAGCAGATGCGATTGATACAATGTTATGGTCCTTGAAGGTGAGATCCTCCGACATGATCACTCCCAGGTCTTTGACGTTGATGTTTCGCTCTATTTGTGGCCAGAATTTGTTTTGTACTCTGATGAAGATTTAATTTCCTCATGTTTACCATATCTGAGTAATTGAAATTTCTCATCGTTGAACTTCATATTGTTTTCTGCAGCCCACTGAAAGATTTGGTTGATGTCCGCCTGGAGCCTTGCAGTGTCTGCAATGGAAGACACTGTCATGCAGATTCGGGTGTCATCTGCAAAGGAAGACACGGTGCTGTGGCTGACATCCTTGTCTATGTCGGATATGAGGATGAGGAACAAGATGGGAGCGAGTACTGTGCCTTGTGGAACAGAGCTTTTCACCGTAGCTGCCTCGGACTTTACTCTGTTGACTACTACTCTCTGTGTTCTGTTAGTGAGGAAATTATAGATCCATCGACCGATTTTTCCTGTTATTCCTTTAGCGCGCATTTTGTGCGCTATTACGCCATGGTCACACTTGTCGAAGGCTTTGCAAAGTCTGTATATATTACATCTGCATTCTTTTTGTCTTCCAGTGCATCTAGGACCTTGTCGTAGTGATCCAGTAGTGAGACAGACAGGAGCGACCTGTTCTAAACCCATGTTGCCCTGGGTTGTGTAACTGATGGGTTTCTAGATGGGTGGTGATCTTGCTTCTTAGGACCCTTTCAAAGATTTTTATGATATGGGATGTTAGTGCTATTGGTCTGTAGTTCTTTGCTGTTGCTTTACTGCCCCCTTTGTGGAGTGGGGCTATGTCTGTTGTTTTTAGTAACTGTGGGACGACCCCCGTGTCCATGCTCCCTCTCCATAGGATGGAAAAGGCTCGTGATAGGGGCTTCTTGCAGTTCTTGATGAAACACAGAGTTCCATGAGTCTGGCCCTGGGGCAGAATGCATGGGCATGTCATTTATTGCCTGTTCGAAGTCATTTGGCGTCAGGATAACATCGGATAGGCTTGTGTTAATCAAATTTTGTGGCTCTGTCGTACCTTACATCAAAAAAAACTAAGCACTGAAACTATTGTACAAATTTTCTGTCTTTTTCAACGCTCTAAATATTTATTGGTGATCCCTGTGTCTGTTTTGTGGGTTTTTGTTACAACTGGGCCCTTGTGTACCTGTTTCCGCCTCTCGGTTTCTTTAACTTCTCTCCATAGTTCAAACCTTTCAGCTCTGGCACTAGTTTCGATGTATATATTTGTACTTTTTCCAGTTCTTAACATGCTTTATCAGCTCTGGGTTCCATGCTGGTCCTGCTTACTCTAAAATGGGACTGATGTATGTCGTAGAAGGTGCTCGAATGACTGATGACACCCATTAAGTTCCTTTTAGATTTACCAGACGAGAATTGAGTGCAGAGGGGGATTTTATGTGAGGGTTTTTGAATGTCGG
>NC_069494.1:13001848-13033269 GCF_026875155.1 Cherax quadricarinatus
CCCACAGTATCTACCAGGTCTCCCACCCTCACACCCCCCCAAAACCACAGTGTTGGAAAGGAAACTAAAGGGTTTGGGAACAAACCGAGGAAAAAACAAACAAGGGGAGGAGTGGTACAAAAAAGTCAAAGAGGCTCACAAACTCAAGCAATCACAAAAACCAAGCAATAACAGTATGTAACGATCCTTTTTCCCAACGATCCAGACCCTGAAAAAGACAGAAGGAACAGGGGGGGGGGGGGATGGATTGCTGATCAAACACCGAGGGAAATTTTTTGATGGGGGGAAGAGGGACAGCGGAAAGAAAGTGATTGCATACGGGAACGTTCCCCTTGGGGGCCCTAGAAACTAGAGAAAAGGAAAAAGGTTTCAACAAACTAGTCCCAACTAAGGGGATGTCCCAGAGGGGTTTAAGGAAATCAAACTGACGGACAGGGGAGGACAGGAAATGGGGGGACATAAAATGACTACAAAAACTAAAGGGGAATTGACAAGTTGAACAAAGACGGATTTTCCCGAATTGGACACGTAACAAGGGACACAGGGGAAATTGAAGACACAGATAACATGGGGATTTAGGAAGTATTCAGCCCAGGTATCAGGAAGGGAATATTTTGGGGAAGGATTGTAAAGGGCAGACCATACATACTTTAAAAAGGTATATAAAGCTCACGGCTCAGGAGAGTACCTTAGCGACCAGTGAAGGGGGGGGCCATAAGGGACTCGACCCCTGCAACCTTCTAGTAATACAACTAGGTAGTTACCACACACACACACTACAACCCACCACCACACACACACAAAAACCACCACCACACACACACCAACACAACACACCACCACACACACACACACACACAACCCAAAACCCAACCATCACACACCCAAATCCCTTGTTTCCCCCCCCGCACCAGTTCAGTTTAAACAGAATTTTAAAGGGTTTTGGGTACCAAATGCAGATGGTTAAAACAATAAACATGGGGAATAAAAGAAAGAATAAAGAGAAGTCCCCGGGGACAATAGCAGTTACAGAAACAAACCAAGGGGAAAATAACAGAGCAATCTTCCCACCCGGATACCAGAAACTGAGGGAAAAAAAGAAGGGGCAGGGGGGGGGGTTTGCTCTGCTCGTAAAAAACAGATGGAAATTCGAGAAAATTGAAGGAATAGATGAGACGGGAGAAAGAGACTACATAGCGGGTACACTTCAGTCTGGGGAACACAAAGTGGTCATTGCAGTGATGTATAATCCACCACAAAACTGCAGGAGGCCAAGAGAGGAATATGAAGAGAGCAACAGAGCATGGGGACACACTTGCTGAGGTGCAAGAAGACTCACTCCAGCAGAGCAAGTTGCTGGTTATGGGGGATTTCAACCACAGGGAGATTGACTGGAAAAACCCTGGAGCCACATGGGGTCCCGAACATGGAGAGCCAGGATGTTGGACGTGTGCTGGAAAACCTCATGCACCAACATGTTAAGGACACCACCAGAGTGAGAGGGGAGGATAAACCCAGCAAGATTGGACCTTGTGTTCACCCTGGGCAGCTCAGACATTTAGGACATCAAGTATGAGAGTCCCCTAGGAGCTAGCGACCACGTGGTTCTGTGCTTTGAATACATAGTAGAGCTGCAAGTGGAGAGAATAACAGGAGTAGAATGGGAAAAGCCTGACTATAAAAGAGGGGACTACATAGGGTTGAAGAACTTCCTGCGGGAGGCCCAGTGGGACAGAGAACTGGCAGGAAAGCCAGTAAATGAAATGATGGAATATGTAGCAACAAAATGCAAGGAGGCAGTGGAAAGGTTCATTCCCAAGGAAAACAGTAACAAGGGGAAGACCAGAACGAGCCCCTGGTTACCCGACGGGTAAGGGGCAAAAACCCAAAATGCAATAGAGAATGGAAAAAGTACAGAAGGCAGAGAACACACGAAAATAGGGAGATCAGTCGCAGAGCCAGGGAAAGAGTACGCACAGGTAAGGAGGGGGGCCCAGCGACAGTATGAAAATGACATAGCTAGAGAATCAGTCTGACCCGAAACTGTTGTTTTAGGGCCCCATCAGGAGGAAGAGAACAGTCAAAGACCAGGGGATCAGATTAAGGACAGAAGGTGGAGAACTCACAAGAAATGATCAGGAGGTATGTGAGGAGCTGAACAGGGAGAATTTAAGGAAGTTTTTAAGTAGAGACAGGAAGGGTGTGGAAGACAGCACAGAAGGAACATCAAGAGAGGAATATACAACAAGTGTTGGTTGACATACGAACAACTGAGGAGGAGGTGAAGAAGCCTCTTAAGTAACCTTGACACCTCAAAGGGATGGGACCGGACAACATCTACCCATGGGTCATTAGAGAGGAGCAGAGATGTGTGTGTTGGCCTCTAACCCAATCTTCAACCTTCATTTGAAACTGGTCAACTACCCTAGAGAAATGGAAGACAGCCTATTGTAGTCCCCATATTTAAGAAAGGAAACAGAAACGAGCATATATTACAGACCCTGTGTCTCTGCAGTATTGTAGTGCACAGTCATGAAGAGATTATCAGGAGGAGACCCCTTGGTCGAACACCTGGAAGGAACTAGATTATAAATGAAAACCAGCATGGGTTCAATGGAAGGGAAATCTTGTATCACTAACCTCCTGGAGTTTTTTGACAGGAAACAGAAGTTAAGCACGAGGAGAGGAGGGTTGGGTAGATTGCGTTTTCCTAGGACTCTGCAGGAAGGGCCTTTGACACAAGTTCCCCACAGAGGATTAGTGCAGAATCTGGAGGATCAGGCACATGTAAAGGAAGGGCACTGCAATGGTTAAGGGAATTACCTGACAGGAGGCAGCAACGAGTTCATGGTACGTGAAGAGGTTTTTCAAGTGGGCGACCTGTTATGAGCGGGTTCCATGGGGTCAGTTCTAGACCAGTGCTATTTTTGTTATATGTGAAGACATGTGAAGGAATAGACTTGAAGTGTCTCCTGTTCGCAGATGACGTGAAGGTTGTGAGAAGAATTAAATCGGACGAGGATGAGGCAGGACTGCAGAGACCTGGACGGGCTGGGACATGTGGTCCAGTAAATGGCTTCCCGAATTCAATCCAGCCAAAATGCAAGTCATAGATTGGGGAGGGGCAAAGAAGACGCCCAGACAGAGTATAGGCTAGGGGGGACAAAGACTACAGACCTCACTCAGGGAGAAAGACCTTGGGTGTGGACCGTTACACCGAGCAACATCACCGGAGGCCACATCAACCAAATAAACGCTGCAGCAACGGGCGCCTGGCAAACCTGAGAATAGCGTTCCGATACTATTAATTAAGGAAATCGTTCAAGAACTGTACACTGTGGTTTGTTAGGCCCATACTGGAGTATGCAGCACCAGTCTGGAACCACACTGGTCAAGCACGTCAAGAATGTTAGAGAAAGTCAAAGGTTGCAACAAGGCTAGTCCCAGAGCTCAAGGGAATGTTGTTCGAGGAAAGGTTAAGGGGAAATCGGACTGGACGACACTGGAGCGACTGGAAGGGTCAGGGGGAGACATGATAACGACAGCAAGATACTGCGGGAATAGACAAGGTGGACAGAGATAGGATGTTCCGAGAGAGGAACAGGGACAAGGGGTCCAAACTGGAAGCTGCAGACTCAGACGAGTCACAGGGGACGTAGGAAGTATTTCTTTTCCCCCAGTATAGAGTTGTCGCAAGTGGAATAGCCTAGCAAATGAAGTAGTGGAGGCAGAGAACCAACATAGTTTTAAGAAAGAGGTATGAACAAAGCTCAGGAATTCAGAGAGAGAGAGGATTCCAGTAGCTGATCAGTGAAGAGGCGGGGCAGGAGCTGAGTCTCGACCCCTGCACCACAATTAGCGTGAGTTCAATTAGGTGAGTACATACAAACACACCATATTACAGATTTTACACCTTCTGTGATGTGACCCTATAACCCTCCCTTTCCCCCCCATCTCTCTCCCTTCCTCTCCTCTCTCTTCCTCTCTCTCTTCTTCTCTCTCTCTCTCTCTCTCTCTCCTCTCTCTCTCTCTCTCTTTTTTCTCTCCCTTTCTCTCCATACTTCTCTCATCTCTCTCTCATCCTCTCTCTCATCCTCTCTTAATCCCTCTTCTCTTCCTCTCTCTCTTCCTTTTCACTTCTTTCTATCTCTCTTCTTTCACTCTCCCTCAACCAACCCTCTCTCTCTTCCTCTGTTCCTCTCTTACTCTCTCTTTTCCTCTTCTTTTCTCTCTCTCTCTCCTTTTCACTCCCCCTTCTCTGCTTACCTTTTCCCTCTCTCACTTTCTCCCTTTTTTCCACTTCCTTTTCCCCTCCTTCTAGGGCTCCCGTCTCTCTCTCCTATTTCTCCACTCTATCCCTTTTTCTTTTCTTTTCTCTCTTTCATTTAAAATAAAATTGGTTGGGACTTGCAGGAATCAGGGATCAGATGACAAATGGTACTGGTAGGGGAATGATGGAGGAACAGTGGAAAAGGATAGAGCAAGTAATGGGAGAGGAATATTAGAGAGCATTTCTGAAAAAAATGGAAGAAAGACCGCTCTGTGAATGGTATAAAAGGGTTGGAGAAGGAGACGAAGGATTGGGAGGCACAAGTCGAAAACTTGCAGTCAGTAGCAGGTAAAGGTCCTAGAATGAGGTAAATCAGGCTGAAGCAAGTTCAGGGGTAGTGACCAAGCGAAGTCACACCCCCATACGATGATGAGAGGCTGAACTGGAAAGGAAGGAGATATGAAATTATTGCCTAAGGTCATATCAGGCCGGGAGTGGAAGGGAAGAGCAGATGGGTGGCAGATGGAGAGGGAGATAGTCGAATTGCTGAGGCACTACATGTACAAGAGCCACTGAAAAAATCAAGGGAGAGAATGACAACTTACAGACAGGAACCAGAGTCACAGAGGAGAGGCATGGGAGCGAGGGAAAAGGGTTAAAATTCAGTGATTATCCATGGGCTTCGGGAAAGAGAGGGAAAAGGACACACACTGAAGACGGCAGGAAGAAGAAAGAAAGGAGATTTAGAAAATCATTCACAGAAATAGTAAGGGATGAAGACATGGATGAGATTGTAAATTTTCAGGAATAGGGGGGGTACTTGAAGGGGGTGAATAACCGACCGTTCAAGTGATTCTCAGGACAGAAACAGTGCGCGAACAGGATCCTCCAAGAGAAACCACGGTTGATAAGTTCGGAAGAGTACAAGAGGTGTTCCTAGACAGAGACAGGAACACAAACAGAGGAAAGCAAGCTGACGGAGAGGACAAATAAGCGAAAGGAGCTAGGAAAGGAGACAAGGATGGACACCAGCAGAGGTCAGCAAAGCAGAACAGAGCAGTAAGGGCAAGCACACACACACACTATCCTCCAGAACCCAAAACTATCATACCATCCCCACACAACAATACAATCCATACCCACAGCTTCCACCCAACCCCCAATACTATTGAATCCACAGTAAGCTACCAGGTCTCCCACCACCCAGGCCCCCCAAACACAGTGTTAGAAAGGAAACTGAAGGTATGGTACACATAACGACTGATGGAATAAACAAACAAGGTGTGAGGAGTGGCACGAAGAGTCTAATGAGGCATCACCAGACTCATTCATCACTGAAACCAAGCTACAGGTATGATAACAGATGCCATCTCTCCAGCGCGTACAGATCCTGGAAAGAAGAAGAACAGGGGGGTGGAGGAGTGGCATTGCTGAATCAAACAACCATGGAATATTGATGAGTTGGAGAGGAGGAGACAGTGGAGAAGAAAGTGATTACATAGCGGGAAGCTTACTCTGGTGTCCCAAGGTGATAATTGCGGATGTATAACCCACCACAGAACAGCGGGAGGCCAAGGCAAGGAGTATGACGAGAGCATAGGAGCAATGATTGACACACTGGCTGCAGTGGCGAGAAGAGCTCATGCAATGCAGGGCAAAGCTCTGATCATGGGCGACTTTAACCACAAGGAGGATCGAATGGGAGAACTTGAAGCCACATGGTGGCCATGATACATGGGAGGGCTTAAGATGATGGAGGTGGTTACTGGAAAACTTCATGTACCAAACACGTAAGGGACACTACAGAGAGAGAGGGAGAGGATTGAACCAGCAAGACTGGACTTTGTATTCACCTTGTGTAGTGGCAGATATCGAGGAACTTTCACATATGAAAGACCCCTTGGGGCAGCGATCATGTGGTTTTGTATCACGGACAAACATGTCAGCTGGATTCTCTTGGGTTGAGACGTGGAGAAAGAGATAATCTTCCTTGATCTCTTTTATTCTGCTACTTGTCTCACTGTACATAGACCAACTTACACTCTTATTATTTCTTAACACTGTAGAACTGCTTCATTTCACTCCAGATCACGGGTTTTTTTTTTTCAATTAGTGAGATGCATCAAGTACTTTGTTGAGATAGACAGCTACATCGAGTTGCTGTTCAGTTCAATTGTGGTTACTGTTTCTGACCTGGCCTTTGAAGTAATTAGTGTACTTCCTTCAGCATTATCATGTAAGCTACAGCGCCATAACTCTGGTTGACGCATCACAGAGCACATGGATGTGTAATGTTTCCCTCTTGACTTATTTGTCGGGGAAATTTAATTTGATGAAGTGCTTAAAATCTCCTCGGATATTTATCCCATGCTTGACTCAATTTTAGAGGCAATTTCTCATTCAATCCAATTGAGTTTCCATGCTCTTACATAGCATTTTACCGTTTATGGTAATTGGTGAGACGAGTCCTAGAGATCAAAACAATTGTGATTACCTTGGACAGTAAAACTACGTTTAGTGAGTGTATGCATGATTTATTGTTTATCTTTTTGAGACTCAAAGTATCTTCCTGTGTGTTCCAATTAAGTCCAGCATATGTTGCAATCAGGAATTTCAGCTTAGGGAAATCTTCTGTGATATGTTCCCTAATTTGCTTTTGAATTTGTATTCACATCCTTAGAGGCATATTTGCTTCTTTCATCTCCTTGTTAGTTCTCTGGAAAGGATTTCAAATCCTCCTCTTTATTTACAGTTACCTTGAAGATAGTCCACATAGAAAACTTTTTTTTTAAGATTTCATTTGAAGGGACTTTCAGATTCTTCAAATGTGTATTTTGAGTAGCTTTAATAAGAATGGAGAGGATGTTGCCACCAAACTAATACTGATTTGATACGATAAGTTTTACAGGACTTTGAGGATCATGTGGTTTTCAGGCCACAAGAAATCGAGTATAATCGTATATAATTTCTTGTAGTCCTAACTCTTAGAAAGCTTTGGAAAAATATCAGCCGTTTTGTTGGCATATGGGTTTGTGCGAAATTTCATAGCAGTCCTCCAAGCTTCTCAGTTAGTGAGGGTCCGGTCATCAGACAATCCTTAAGACTTGCTAAATCTTTATTTGCACGTGCGCTGTCAATTATATACAACACGTAGTAGGAGTGGTTTCAGAATCTTTTTCTGACTCCATGGGTGGGGAGATAATGAGTTCTGTCTTCAACTTGTGACTAATTCCTCAATGAATTATTTCCATCTGTTCTTGTATGAATATTATCATAGACAGTCAGTAGCTCTGGGATTCTTCCTGAGCTCATGTATTGTGCTTTATTTGTCCGAAAGCCATGCGATTTAATTGCTAGGCAGATGTGGTGGATTTAATTTCCATGGTAGCTTAACCCAATACTGTCCGTCTTTACATCCTCACAGTGTCCAAATATTGGCTTTAAGTCTGAGACTCAGGTTGGTGGGCTTGGTATATTTAAATCAATACTATCGCATCTAAAATCCCACAACTTATTCAACTGGTTCATTCATTTCTTCACAGTAATGATAATTTTGCTGTGGTACATGATCAGTGGTTATTCTCGTAACTAGTATTTTTCCACTGAATCAAAATCAGCTTCTTTCCCACTTTGAGAGGGATTAGGACACATATCATGTGCCTTTTCCTGCTGTTTTCAGCAGTGAAATCATGTTTACTTACTATATTTTGCACAAAATCTGTGTAATTATCACTTCCAATGATTAAATCAATTGGACCTTAATTTGTCGTCTGTATGTAGGACAGGCTAACTTGACCTTAGCATGCTTTTCAGTGCTGCACTGTTTCTTTTAAAATCCTGATCTGCACAGACTTAGGCAAATCATCTACTACACAGCTTCTACTGTCTTTTTCCTGAAACACGCCCCGTGATTCTGGGCTAGAGTCATATGTCTGTTACCAGAATTGTCGGAAAAAAAAAAACAGCTATATCTAACTGTATTTTGGCATAGGGGTTGTTTATTCAGTTATCTGCGCATGTTCTTCTTATGAAGGACCTTTTGTGAGCCTTGATTCAATAGTGTTTTGCACATTGGTTTTTGTGTAATTTATTGGTTACTCAACTCGAGTAATCGGGAGAGATGAGGCAGTTGCTTTAAACTTATCTCTCACATTTAATGCTGTTGCTTGTTGACTTCCTGATCTGTGGAAGTCTTCTGCTGTTCAGCAAAAGTATTTGGACTAATGCTGTATGATACATACCCGGCATTTAAAACACTTCTTTAGTTGTGCATTTACCTCCCTTGTGTTCACCTAAACACTTGATGCACCTTTTCAGCTGATGAAACACGTTGTTTACGTGCCCCATTGATGTGTTTATTGACGACCAATACTGTGCCCAAATGTGTTCCATCACAAAGTACACATTTTGGAGTATTTATGTGTGACAGTTTGGTTTGTGTCTGTTGTATTCGCAGCTTGATAAATGCCTATATGGGATTTCCATTCTGTGGTTAGTGGGCAGTAGGTTACTCTTTTGTAATTTACCCCCCCGAGTTGTAGGTTTATTATCACAGATTTGTGCGATTTTTCAATCTTGTCTCGTGTTGCATGCATGAACTATTGTTTGTAAACCATTGCTTAATTTCTCACAAGTGAAATAGCGTTTATTGAACCATAGTATTTAATCGTTCAATATTTGTGGATGACAAACTTTTCCTGTACAATACCACTGATAAAACCAATTCACATTGTCTTAGGTCATATTTAGCACTAGAGATCTGAGACTATTGTCTAATGTGTTTCTAAATGCTGTAAGTTGAAAAACAATGTGGGTGGCTTCAAACTTGATAATTAAGACTGCATGTCTAAACTCTAGCTGGTCAGCATCAAAGTAATTGTCTGCTAAGACGCGTAAGGCTATTTGTCATAATTGCCTTTAACCACCGGAAATGACTCTTAATCAGTTCATAGGTTCTCCCTTCACAAGACACTTTAAGGATAATTGAATTAGCATCTCTCTATGGTCAGTTCGTGAATTTACTATGGACTGAAAACCACTAATGAATTCTTCATAAATTATGACCTTGGAAAATAGGTAATGGACAATGTAGGTAAGCGGGTAATGGGACACTTGGTGTTGTTACATGTGTAACAGTGTGTTTGACCACTAGTTACAGTAGTCTCTGTGACAGAGTTTATGTGGCGATAACCTGTACTCCTGTCCACCTTACTGTGCTTTACTAATAGTATCCAAACATTTTAATTTCATCTCAGATGGATCTGATTCAAGAAATTTATTTTTACCTTATTGTGTATGTCTGAATTAATTATTTTCAGACGTTGGTAAATAATCCAAACTTGACCTCAAGATCATCAAAATCTATGTTTGTATCTTGAGTTAATAATATACAGACTGAAATTAGAGTTTCTAATTTTGTAATCTTTGTCTGTTAAAGAACTGAAAATGTGTTTCAAACAAGCCATTTTAATGGTATACTGTAAATTCTAGAACCACATTAGAGTGTTTAAAAAACACTGTATGCTATAAACAGCGAGTTTTTGTTATGCTTAAGTCAGCAATAATCGAGGTCAGGACACTACTGCCCTACTAAGCTTAACTCTGGGTCAATGACTTGATGGTACAGAGTACATATGGCTGGTGTTTATGCTTGAGTTTGCTGGTCAGCCTGACACGATGATTAATCGTAAAGATCGGTTTTATACAGTTCATTCACTATACACTATAAATGGTCACTGTATAACTGTAAATCCTCGTGAAATATTACTTACACATAATATAAATGTCATGTTAATATGTGTGAACTCTTAAATTTATATATATAGTTCCTTTAATGTAACAGGTTATATCTATAAGAAACAAAACTTTAACACTATCTTGTCTCTTTATTTCGGTTTATAACTTATAAACACTATGTGTATTACACTCAGACAAACGAACATCAGTTGGGTTTCTTATCGTTGTCGTTAGACAGCGGATTTTCGAGATTGGAGCAGTGGATGCAATGGTGCATCCCCTGTTCTTCTTTGTTGGGTGAGTCACCCAGCTCCCGTTTTCTTAGTGTGAACGTCTGGTGAGTGCCCGTTTTCTTTTGGCTGCCATTCTCTTGATTTGTGTATGGAGGGGACTCATTTATTACTGATTTACATTGTAACACACTAGTTTTGCAGCTTTTTTCGAAGGACCTTGGCTCGTAGGTTATTTGTACACTGTAGTACAACATATCTGGACCACAGTGTGGCCTTTATCCAGTTCGAGCACGACCAAAATGTTGAGAAATGGGTTTACCAACTAAGATATAATTTATAAATTTAAATATAGGGAACATTTAGCTGATAAAAGACAGCAAATCGTCTACACAGCCGCCCCTGCAGACGAGATCTTGATAAGCTGTCGAAGTCATTCCTCAATGGGCTGTAATAGATCATATTATGTAAACAATAAATTAACCCTAGGGGGTGTTATGTCAGCATATTTCATTCACTGATGGTGACAAACTTACTTGTGTGGATCATCAAGTCTTTGCACCTAAAACTGCCGACTATATGTTGTTTATAAACTCCTTGCGACTCAAGAACTGCGCAGTCCCTCGTACTACAAGAAATTCATAACCTACCTTGCTCTTGTAGCGTGAGCTATGGTGTTCTTCAAGCCTTCGACAGGTATCGGTGCTCTTGATAGGGAAGGCTGAAGTGTCCTTTGGAATGTCCACGTCTTTCCTTAGTTAGGATACGCACACGTGTACCTATGTCCACAAGATTTGTCTTTATTGTCACAATCTTATCACTAAAGAGATGATCACACTTCTCTGTAGTGTTTATTGTGTTTTGTGAGGACACTTTGTTCACACTAACGCCACAGATCGCTCTTTGTTGGTTATCCATGCCGTCAGTGTCACTCTCAGTAGAGTCAAAAGTAATCTGAAGATGCACAAGCACCCCATGCCGTTACTGCCCTAGCACAAAGGAAAAAGCTGACATAGTACTTTTGCTTCCTTGCCACTTCCTTCCCACTTCCTCCATGAGGCAAAGCAGAATGTTTGAATCTTGCTGTCTTATGCATAGACAACAATGTCCACTATCTTTACTATGGTAATAAAGTGGGAGCAGGATTTTCCTTAATTGTCCTGCTAAGGTAAGAGATGGACTGTCTCTTATTAAAATACACTCTGCAACACTGGACTGCAAGGAGCGGCGGTCGCTTGACCACGTCACATACTCGTACTGCATCTGCGATCAATTACTCGCTGAAGCAGTAAACAAGATATTTGCCCCTTCTGAGAGGGCTGGGCCCCTCAAGTCTGAAAGGGGCTGAAGAGGGCTGATACCCCCTCCTGGAGAAAATTTCTCCACATTGGTCATGTTTCCAGGTCTTCATCCGTGGGACCCCGGATGTCAGCCCTTCCACACTCTCCACAACCATTTGTTTTTTTAAGGGGTTTCCCTAGTTCAGTGTCTCCAGGAGTCCATCTGTGTCCCCTCAGATGATCTTCCTTCCTGACTTCCTGTGTGGAAACTTGGTCTTGTTTAAATTGTTTAGTCAGGCGTTGTCACGGTCAGGTGTGGCCATAGTCAGGTGTGGTCATAATCAGGAGTGGTCATAGTCAGAAGTGGTCATAGTTAGGTGGGGTCATAGTTAGGTGGGGTCAAAGTTAGATGTGGTCATAGTTAGATGGGGGTCATAGTTATGTGTTGTCATAGGTGAGCTCATAGTCAGGTGTGGTCATATCATGTATTTTCATAGTTAGGTGAGGTCATAGTCAAATGAGGTTATAGGTAACGTCATAGTTTGGTGAGGCCATAGTCAGGTAAAGCCATATGTGAGGACATAGATAAGTGAGGTTATAGTCAGGTCTGGTCATAATCAGGTGAGGTCATAGTTATGTATGTGTGTGTGTACTTACCTAAATGTACTCACCTAATTGTGGTTGCAGGGGGTGAGACTCAGTGTATGTTTATGTGTGTGTTGTGTGTGTGTGTGTGTGTGTGTGTGTGTGTGTACTAACCTAATTGTGGTTAGAGGAGTCGACACTCAGCTCCTGTCCCCGCCTCTTCACTGAGTGCTACTAGGTCCTCTCTCTCCCTGCTCCATGAGCTTATCATGCCTCATCTTAAAGCTATGTATGGTTCTGCCTCCACTAACTCACTTTTTAGGCTATTCCACTTCCTGACTACTCTGTGCTGAAGAAATTCTTCCTAACATCCCTTTGACTCATCTGGGTCTTCAACTTCCAATTGTGATCCCTTGTTTCTGTGTCCCCTCTCTGGAACATCCTCTCTCTGTCCACCTTGTCTATTCCACGCAGAATTTTGTATGTCGTTATCATGTCTCCCCTAACCTTCCTGTCCTCCAGTGTCGTCAGGCCGATTTCCCTTAACCTTTCTTCGTAGGACATTCCCCTTAGCTCTAGAATTAATTTTGTCCCAAACCTTTGCACTTTCTCTAATTTCTTGACGTGCTTGATCAAGTGTGTGTGTGTGTTAGTAACCATTTTGTACTAGGCACATGTCGATTAGACACTAGGCCTGTTGTATATGCGTGCATGTATGTATGTTATTGCCTGCTGGCACTAACCTCTCAATGGCGGTTCCTCAAAGGTTTAACCTTGCAGCTGTTGCATATACCCTGCCATGACGTCAACAAGAGGTCCTGGGTACATGAAAATCTTCTCACGTGCCCTCAAGATGCCCCTCCCTCCCCTCTCTCCCCCCACGTCCCTCCCCCTCCCTCTCTTTCAACACTTGAGGCAAGAAAAACGTCGTGAGTGCTGACGCCTGGCGTGGGAAACACACTCAGCACGTGTTCGCAACCTGCATCACGTAGTGTAGCAGCACACTACTGATGTATCACGTAGTGTAGCACCACACTGCTGATGTATCACGTAGTGTAGCAGCACACTGCTGATGTATCACGTATGTATACAGTACACTGCTGATGTATCACGTAGTGAAGCAGTACACTGCTGATGTATCAGCCCGAGCAGTACACGCTGATGTATCACGTAGTGAAGCAGTACACTGCTGATGATCACGCAGAGCAGCACACTGCTGATGTATCCCCGTAGTGTAGCAGTACCACTGCTGATGTTTTCACTAGTGAAGCAGTACACTGCTGATGTATCACGCAGAGCAGTACACTGCTGATGTATCACGTAGTGAAGCAGTACACTGCTGATGTATCACGCAGAGCAGTACACTGCTGATGTATCACGTAGTGTAGCAGCACACTGCTGATGCATCACGCAGAGCAGTAACTGCTGATGTATCAAGCAGAGCAGTACACTGCTGATGAACACGTAGTGAGCAAACACACTGCTGATGTATCAAGCAGAGCAGTACACTGCTGATGTATCACGCAGAGCAGTACACTGCTGATGTATCACGTAGTGTAGCAGCACACTGCTGATGCATCACGCAGAGCAGTACACTGCTGATGTATCACGCAGAGCAGTACACTGCTGATGTATCACGTAGTGTAGCAGCACACGGGTGAGTATCACGCAGAGCAGTACACTGCTGATGTATCACGCAGAGCAGTACACTGCTGATGCATCAAGTAGTGTAGCAGGACACTGCTGATGTATCACGTAGTGTAGCAGCACACTGCTGATGTATCACGTAGTGTAGCAGCACACTGCTGATGTATCACGTAGTGTAGCAGCACACTGCTGATGCATCACGTAGTGTAGCAGCACACTGCTGATGTATCACGCTGAGCAGCACACTGCTGATGTATCACGTAGTGTAGCAGCACACTGCTGATGTATCACGTAGTGTAGCAGCACACTGCCGATGTATCACGCAGAGCAGCACACTGCTGATGTATCACGCAGAGCAGTACACTGCTGATGTATCACGTGGTGTAGAAGCACACTGCTGATGTATCACGTAGTGTAGCAGCACACTGCTGATGTATAACGCAGAGCAGTACACTGCTGATGTATCACGTGGTGTAGAAGCACACTGCTGATGTATCACGCAGAGCAGTACACTGCTGATGTAATAACGCAGAGCAGTACACTGCTGATGTAAACACGTGGTGTAGAAGCACACTGCTGATGATCACGTAGTGTAGCAGCACACTGCTGATGTATCACGCAGAGCAGTACACTGCTGATGTATCACGTGGTGTAGAAGCACACTGCTGATGTATCACGCAGAGCAGTACACTGCTGATGTATCACGCGGAGCAGTACACTGCTGATGTATCACATAGTGTAGCAGCACACTGCTGATGTATCACGTAGTGTAGCAGCACACTGCTGATGTATCACGAAGAGCAGTACACTGCTGATGCATCACGTAGTGTAGCAGCACACTGCTGATGTATCACGTATGTAGCAGCACACGCTGAGTATCACGAGGAGCAGTACACTGCTGAAAGCATCACGTGGTGTAGCAGTCACTGGTGATGTATCACGTAGTGTAGCAGCACACTGCTGATGTATCACGCAGAGCAGTACACTGCTGATGTATCACGCTGTGTAGCAGCACACTGCTGATGTATCACGTGGTGTAGCAGTACACTGCTGATGTATCACGCAGAGCAGTACACTGCTGATGCATCACGTAGTGTAGCAGCACACTGCTGATGTATCACGTATGTAGCAGCACACTGCTGATGTATCACGAGGAGCAGTACACTGCTGATGCATCACGTGGTGTAGCAGTACACTGGTGATGTATCACGTAGTGTAGCAGCACACTGTGAGTATCACGCAGAGCAGTACACTGCTGATGTATCACGCTGTGTAGCAGCACACTGCTGATGTATCACTGGTGTAGCGTACACTGCTGATGATCACGCAGAGCAGTACACTGCTGATGTATCACGCTGTGTAGCAGCACACTGCTGATGTATCACGTGGTGTAGCAGCACACTGCTGATGTATCACGCAGAGCAGTACACTGCTGATGTATCACGTAGTGTAGCAGCACACTGCTGATGTATCACGCAGAGCAGTACACTGCTGATGTATCACGTAGTGTAGCAGCACACTGCTGATGTATCACGCAGAGCAGTACACTGCTGATGTATCACGTAGTGTAGCAGTACAATGCTGATGTATCACGCGGAGCAGAACACTGCTGATGTATCACGTAGTGTAGCAGCACACTGCTGATGTATCACGCAGAGCAGTACACTGCTGATGTATCACGCGGAGCAGGACACTGCTGATGTATCACGTAGTGTAGCAGCACACTGCTGATGTATCACGCAGAGCAGTACACTGCTGATGTATCACGCAGAGCAGTACACTGCTGATGCATCACGTAGTGTAGCAGTACACTGCTGATGCATCACGTGGTGTAGCAGTACACTGGTGATGTATCACGTATGTATCAGCACACTGCTGATGTATCACGTAGTGTAGCAGCACACTGCTGCTGTATCACGTGGTGTAGCAGTACACTGCTGATGTATCACGCAGAGCAGTACAATGCTGATGTATCACGTAGTGTAGCAGTACACTGCTGATGTATCACGTGGTGTAGCAGTACACTGCTGATGTATCACGCAGAGCAGTACAATGCTGATGTATCACGTAGTGTAGCAGTACACTGCTGATGTATCACGTAGTGTAGCAGAACACTGCTGATGTATCACGTGGTGTAGCAGCACACTGCTGATGTATCACGTTGTGTAGCAGCACACTACTGATGTATCACGTAGTGTAGCAGCGCACTGCTGATGTATTACGCAGAGCAGTACACTGCTGATGCATCACGTGGTGTAGCAGTACACTGCTGATGTATCCCGTGGTGTAGCAGCACACTGCTGATGTATCACGCAGAGCAGTACACTGCTGATGTATCACGTATTGTAGCAGCACACTGCTGATGTATCACGTATTGTAGCAGCACACTGCTGATGTATCACGTAGTGTAGCAGCACACTGCTGATGTATCACGTAGTGTAGCAGCACACTGGTGATGTATCCCGTGGTGTAGCAGCACACTGCTGATGTATCACGCAGAGCAGTACACTGCTGATGTATCACGTATTGTAGCAGCACACTGCTGATGTATCACGTGGTGTAGCAGTACACTGCTGATGTATCACGTAGTGTAGCAGCACACTGCTGATGTATCACGTGGTGTAGCAGTATTCGCTGATGTATCACGTAGTGTAGCAGCACACTGCTGATGTATCACGCAGAGCAGCACACTTCTGATGTATCACGTGGTGTAGCAGTATTCTGCTGATGTATCACGTAGTGTAGCAGCACACTGCTGATGTATCACGCAGAGCAGCACACTTCTGATGTATCACGTAGCGTAGCAGCACACTGCTGTACTCACCTATTTGTGGTTGCAGGGGTCGAGTCACAGCTCCTGGCCCCGCCTCTTCGCTGACTGCTACTAGGTCCTTTCTCTCCCTGCCCCATGAGCTCTATCATACTTCGCCTTAAAACTATGTATGGTTCCCGCCTCCACTACTTCACTTTCTAGGCTATTCCACGGCCTGACTACTCTATGACTGAAGAAATACTTCATAACATCCCTTTGATTCATCGAGTCTTCAATTTCCCAAATTGTGACCTCTTTTTCCCTGTGTTCTTCTCTGGAACATCCCTCTTTGTCCACCTTGTCTATTCCACGCAGTATTTTATATGTCGTTATCATGTCTCCCCTGACCCTCCTGCCCCTCCAGTGTCGTCAGGCCGATTTCCCTAAACCCTTTTTCTTCGTAGACAACCCCCGTACTCTGGGACTAGTTTTGTTTGCAAACCTTTGCACTTTCTCCAATTTCTTGACGGCTTGACTAGGTTTTGGGGTTTCCCAAAATGGGGCGCATACTCCAGTATGGGCCTGACGTAAATGGTAAAACAGAGTCTTAAACGAATCCTTACTGAGTAAACGGAACGCTATCCGTTGGGTTTGCCAGGCGCCCGTAAGCTGCAGCAGTTATCTGATTGATGTGCGCCCCCAGGAGATATGCTCGGGTTAATACTCATCCCCAGGTCTTTTTTTTTTGAGTGAGGTTTTTGCAGTTTTTGCCATCAAAATTTCTTTGCCCTTCCCCCAAACTTCAGATTTGCATTTGGAGGGTTTTAAATTAAAGGACCATTGCTAACCAGCTTTACCCTTCCAGGCTCTTTTAGGCTCCGACCTCGTCCGATTGATCTTCTCATTAACTTCGCACATCGCAAACAAGGACCTTCTGAGTCCCCCTTTCCGTTATTTGTTCACATAAACCAAAACAGCACGGGCCCGGGCTGACCCCTGGGGAACCCCCTTGCAAGGCGCCCACTCGACCCTCTCGGACCTACTCGTTGTTGCCTCCCTGTCAGTTTTCTCTGACCATTGCATCCCTTTCCTGTTTGTGTGCCTGATCCTCTACTTTTGCAGTAACCTTTTTGGGGGAAAACTTTTCGAAGGCCTTCTTGGGCGTCCAAAATAGTGGTATGTGTGTGTGTGGGTGGGGTTGTGGGTGTGTGTTTGGTGTTGTGTGTGTGTGTGTGTGTTTTGTGGTTTTGGGTGGTATACCACCCACCTAGTTGTACCACCTAGTTAGGTTCGGGGTCGAGCCCAACCCTGGCCCCGCCCTTCACTGCGCTACTTGCACTCCCCCTAAACCCCCTACTTTATCATACCTCGCTTAAAGCTATGTATGGACCTTCTCCCTACTCCTTCCCAAACTACCCATTTCCCTTTACTACCTGTGGCTAAAGGGTATTTCCTAACACCCGTATTCATCTGTTCTTCAACTTCCAACTGTGTCCCCTTGTTGTTGTTCCCACTCGGGAACATCCTGTCTTTGTCCCCTTTTCAATTCCTCTCAGTATTTGTATTCGTTTTCATGTCGTTATCTGCCCCATGTCGCAGGGCGATTTTCCCTAACCTTCCTCGAGGACAACCCTTAGCTCTGGAACTATCTTGTTGCAAACCTTTGCACTTCTCTGTTTTTTTTACGGCTTGCTAGGGGTGGGGTTTCCCGACGGGGCCGCATACTCCAATAGGGGCCCACTACACGGTGTACAGGGGCCTGAAGATTCCTTATTAAAATGTCGGGAAAGCTGTTCTGAGTTTTTCTAGGCGCCCATATGCTGCGGCAGTTTTTTGGGTTATCGCTTCGGAGATGTGCCGGTGTTTATACCACCCCCGTATTTTTCCTTGGAAAGGGTTTTTTGGGTTTTTGGGCCCCCCAGACTGTACTCCGTCTGGGGGTCTTTTTTGCCCCTTTCCCCAATCTTTAGACTTTGCACTTAGTGGGGGTTTAACTCCAGAGGCAATTGTGACCCAAATCGCAGCCTGTCCAGACCCTTTGTAGTTCTGCCTGGGGCTCGATCGAAAGAACTCTTCTCATCACTTCACTCATCTACAAAAAGGGGAAATTCGGAGTCTTTCGTGTGTTGGTGTGTTTTGGGGTTTTGTGTGTGTGTGTGTGTGTGTGTGTGTGTGTGTGTTGTTGTGTGTGTTTGTGTGTGTGTGTGTGTTTTGTGCGTGGTTTTGGTGTGTGTTGTGTGTGTGTTGTGTGTGTGTTGTGTGTTTGTGTGTGTGTGTGTGTACTCCCTATTGACTCACCTATTTGTGGGCGGGGCAGTCACGCTCCTACCCGCCTCTTCGCGATTGCACTGGGTCCTCTCTCTCCCTGCCCCATACCTATCATACCTCGCTTAAAACTATGTATGGTTTCCTCCCTCCACCACATCCTTCTAGGCTTTTCCCAGGGCCCTACTACCAAAACGAAGAAAACCCTAACATCCCTTTGATTCATCTGAGTCTTCAACTTCCAATTGTGACCTCTTTTGTCTGTGCCCATCTCTGGAACATCCCGTCTTGTCCACCTCGTCTATTTCGCGCAGTATTTTATATTCGTTATCAGCCCTCCCCTGACCCTCCTGGCCTCCAGTGTCGTCAGGCCGATTTCCCTCAACCTTTCTTCATAGGACAATCCCCGTACCTCTGGGACTAGTCTTGTTGCAAACCTTTGCACTTTCTCTAATTTCTTGACGTGCTTGACTAGGGGGTGGATTCCAAACTGGTGCTGCATACTCAGTATGGGCCTGACGTAGATGGGGGTACAGAGTCTTAAACGAATCCTTACTGAGGTATGGGAACGCTATCCGTAGGTTTGCCAGGCGCCCTTTATGCTGCAGCAGTTATCTGATTGATGTGCGCCTCAGGAGATATGCTGGGTGTTATACTCACCCCCAATCTTTTTCCTTGATGAGGTTTGCAGTCTTTGGGCCATCTAAACTATATTGTGTCTGCGGTCTTCTTTGCCCTTCCCAATCTTCATGACTTTGCATTGGCAGGTTAAATTCAAGGAGCCAGTTGCGGGACCGGGCTTGTAGCCTGTCCAGATCCTTTGTAGCCCTCCCGATCCTCGCCCCGATTCGATTCTTCTCATTAACTTCACTCGCTGCAAACAAGGACACTTCTGAGTCTACCCCTTCCGTTATGTCGTTCACGTATACCAAGAACAGCACGGGTCCTGGGACTGACCCCTGGGGAACCCCGCTTGTCACAGGCCCCACTCTGACACCTCGTCGCGTACCATGACTCGTTGTTGCCTCCCTGTCAGATATTCTTCTGATCCATTGCAGTCCCTTTTCCTGTTATGTGTGCCGGGTCCCTACTTTGCAGTAACCTCTTGTGAGGAACTGTGTGAAATGTGTGCGTGTGTTTATGCGTGGTGTGTGTACGTGTGGGGTGTTGTGTGTGGGGTTTTGGTGTGTGTGTGGGGGTGTGTTTTGCTTCCCCTAATTCTATGTCTCCAGAAGTATATCCGTGTCCCCTCAGATGAACCTTCTTCCTCACTTCCCCAGGTTCAGCAGGTGTTGGCCCCTCCCCAGTGACCTTGTTGGGTGGTAACTTGGTCTTGTCTAGCTGGTCTACTGCCCAGACTGTCCAGGTGGGTGGAACTACAGGAGGGGACACACAGAAAACTGCGTCCTGTAATTACACCCACCAAAACCTTAACAACAGTCATTTACAACCCTAGCAACAGTCATATGCAACCCTAGCAACAGTCATTTACAACCCTAGCAACAGTCATTTGTAACAGTCCGCTTCTTTAATTTATTGTATTTAACGTATGCTAAATTATGTTGATGCACATGTACTCTTCCCATTTATACACCTGATCAGTTGTTCATTGCTTACGTTTTCTTTTTTCTATCACTTTTCTGACACATATTGGCTGGTATACTAGGCAGACAATAAATACCAAAGGTTTAATTTACTTAAATATATTTTATAATTCTATCTACCACTATGTGCAGTAGATAGATCAGCAGAAGTAAAGGAAAATACTCAAGCTAGACTTACATTGTGTGATGTGAATCTAGAGATTATTATTATTAGAAATAAAGGGGAAAAGCTAAACCCGTAGGATTATACATCGCCTGTGGGGAGGATGTGTAACGTATTCAGGCTTAATTCAGGGAACTGGAGCACAGACCCAATTCCCTAGATCAAGAGCCCTTCACCAGCGTCAAGGAACCTCCCTTGAGGGGGAATCTAGAGATGCTAATAAAACCCAGGAATTATTTTACTGCCGCAACAATGTCTCAGTAATTACGACACTTTTAAAGTTTGTTTTCAACAAGACTAAAGTCACGATGGGTTCAATAGCTATAACAAATATATTTTCATTCAGAATGAGAAATAATCAAATTATAGATATAATTTATATAATAACTGATCATAATCCTGTCAAACTGTCTTTCAGATGTAGATAACCAAACTAAGTCCATCACTGGACTAATCACTTATAAGCTACATTACACAGATCTCTTAATTAAGACTCACAGTATAATGTATCACATAATTATGCGCCTCACAAACACTGTACCACAAGTCTACACATCTACATAAAACAACGTGTAAACACAATCTTAAACAGTCTATAATATACTTCAATACAGAGTGAGTTCACAGCGCTGGGCAGATCTTTGAACCATTCACTAGAGATGCAGAAGCGACCCTCTCCCTGGAACCGAGTGTTGACAGTTAACAGTCTAACATGACCAATAATGTTTAAATAAACATTATAATGTTTAAATAAACATTGTTTCATAAATTTAACTTTAAGGAAAGGATCCTCATGATGGTGAAGGTCTCTTAATCCAAGGAGTTGGAACTATCATTGTGTTTCTCTGATTAAGACTAAATGCCTCCCATTTTCCAAGCACTCTTTGACCCTTACTGCTTTTAACATATAATATATATATATATAAAATATATAAATAATATAAATATATATAAATATATATATATATATATATAAAATATATATATGTCGTCCGAATAGGCGAACTTGCGATCTTGCCTTAAATAGCAAAGCTCATCTTGCCATAAGGGCAAGTGAAAATTTGTGAAAACAATAATTTTTGCCAAAATCAATTCTGAACCTAAACGAAAAAAATACATTCACTGTGTTTGTTTAGTATTAAAAATTTTTGCAAACAAATCTAAAATATATTTAGTTGAGTTAGGCTAAAATAAATTGTTCTTTTATAATAAGGGTTTGGTAAGATTTCTAAGTTCCTTTTGGTGCAAAATTAAAAAATTTGTACATCAACATTAATGAAAAAAAATATATCTTAAACGTATAAGAAAATTTTTAAAAAGGACTTAATTTTAAATGAGTTCTTGCTAATTGACCAGTTTTACATATTCGGCACGACATATATATATATAATATATATAAATATATATATAATATATATAAAATATATAATAAATATAAAATATATATATAAAATATATATATATATATGTCTCAGTCGACCCCAAAAAAAAAGGCTTCGCCAGGAGTCGAACCTGAGTCTGCCACTTTAAAGAATGACCACTGCTCCTCAAAGCCATTACCTTCAGTTATTGAGTTCTGCTACATAAGTCAGTAGTGACACTGGCACCCAGGTGGTCCGTTTAAAGTGATTAGGACTTACGTCCCTGTTAACAGAAGCCTGGAGGTCAACAGAAGGTACTAAGTCATTGGCAGGATTTAAGTTACAAGTGCGTTCTGTAAGGAAGTGTAAAGGTAAGTATACCTGAAGATGTAAGGTGACGTACAGGTGATGATGTCAGGTAAACTACAGGTGATGATGTCAGGTGAACTACAGGTGATGATGTCAGGTGAACTACAGGTGATGATGTAAGGTGATCTACAGATGATGATGTAAGGTGAACTACAGGTGATGATGTAAGGTGAACTACAGGTGATGATGTAAGGTGAACTACAGGTGATGATGTAAGGTGAACTACAGATGATGATGTAAGGTGAACTACAGATGATGATGTAAGGTGATCTACAGGTGATGATGTAAGGTGATCTACAGATGATGATGTAAGGTGAACTACAGATGATGATGTAAGGTGATCTACAGGTGATGATGTAAGGTGAACTACAGGTGATGATGTAAGGTGAACTACAGGTGATGATGTAAGGTGAACTACAGGTGATGATGTAAGGTGACGTACAGGTGATGATGTAAGGTGAACTACAGGTGATGATGTTAGGTGATCTACAGATGATGATGTAAGGTGAACTACAGGTGATGATGTAAGGTGATCTACAGATGATGATGTAAGGTGAACTACAGGTGATGATGTAAGGTGAACTACAGATGATGATGTAAGGTGAACTACAGGTGATGATGTAAGGTGAACTACAGATGATGATGTAAGGTGAACTACAGGTGATGATGTAAGGTGAACTACAGATGATGATGTAAGGTGAACTACAGGTGATGATGTAAGGTTCCCTGTATAAAAACTTCACTGCTACATCTTACACATCAGTGTCTACCAGGATCACTTTGTCTTACTCTCATCTTCACTTTAAAAAGATGGACTGGTAAGCCAGTGGAAGGTCTCGGTCAAATGACCAAAAACTCACGTGGAAAGTCATGACTAAGACTCGCGTCAGGAAACACTTGTCTTATTTGCTGACGGATCATACCTAACATAACTAAAAATAACAAATCTCTGAGAATTATGTCGACCTGAAGCCTGACTAGTCCGCCATATTGCTAATATCTCTGATACGTTTACACTTATTCTGTTCCCATTTCACTGGCTACTCTTTACCTGCTCTAATTTACCTAAATCAGCTGTCATCTCACCCTGCTGTCATCTCACCCTGCTGTCATCTCACCCTGCTGTCATCTCACCCTGCTGTCATCTCACCCTGCTGTTATCTCACCCTACTGTCATCTCACCCTGCTGTCATCTCACCCTGCTGTCATCTCACCCTTCTGCCATCTCACCCTGCTGTCATCTCACCCTGCTGTTATCTCACCCTACTGTCATCTCACCCTGCTGTCATCTCACCCTGCTGTCATCTCGCCCTTCTGCCATCTCACCCTGCTGTCATCTCACCCTGCTGTTATCTCACCCTACTGTCATCTCACCCTGCTGTCATCTCACCCTGCTGTCATCTCGCCCTTCTGCCATCTCACCCTGCTGTCATCTCACCCTGCTGTCATCTCACTCTACTGTCATCTCACCCTGCTGTCATCTCACCCTACTGTCATCTCACCCTGCTGTCATTTCGCCCTGCTGTCATCTCACCCTGCTGTCATCTCACCCTGCTGTCATTTCGTCCTGCTGTCATCTCGCCCTGCTGTCATCTCACCCTGCTGTCATCTCACCCTGCTGTCATCTCACCCTGCTGTCATTTCACCCTGCTGTCATCTCTACTCAATATTCCTGTTATTTCCCTCATCCTGCTATTAGCTTACTGGAACGAAGTGTATTTGCAGGGGTCGAGACTCAGCTCCTGGCCTTGCTTCCTAGATTACTGTGATCGGTATCACTTATTTATGGCCTCTCAGACCTTATCATATCCACTTCCGAAGCAGTGTCATGAGTTTGCCCCCACTACATTCCAGCTATTCAACCTGCAGTCTTACATCCCTGCGGCTCATCACTATATCACTCTCCAGACTCTTCCACTTCCTGACAACTCTATGACTGAAGAAATACTTCCTAACATCCCTGTGACTCATCTGAATCTTTAAGTTTCAACTGTGACCCCTTGTTGTTGTGTCCCATCTCTGGAACATCCTATCTATATCCACCTTGAGAATTTCTCTCAGTATTTTATATGTCGTTATCATGTCTTTCCTATCACTCCTGTCCTCCAGTGTTGTCAAGTCGATTTCCTTTAACCCCTAGCTCCAGGACTAGTCTTGCTGCAAACCTTTGCACTTTCTCTAATTTCTTGACGTGCTTGAACAGGTGTAGGCTTCAAGCTGGTGCTGCATGCTCCCACATTGGCCTGACATACACGGTGTACAGAGTCTCGAACGATTCCTTACTGAGGTGTCGAAACGCTATTCTTAGGTTTGCCAGGCGCCCATATGTTGCAGCAGTTAATTGGTTGATGTGCACCTCAGATGTGCTTGGTGTTATACTCACCCCAAAATCCTTTTCCTTGAGTGAGGATCGCGATCTTTTGCCCCCTAGCCTGTACTCTGTCTGAGGTCTTCTTTGCCCTTTCCCAATCTTCATGACTTTTCATTTGGTGGGGTTATACTGCCAGATCCCTTTGTAGTCCTGCTTGATTCTCATCCGACTGAATTCTCTTCCTTAGCTTCACATCGCCTGCAAACAGGGACAATTCTGAATCTATCCCTTCCGTCATGTCATTCATATATACTAGAGAGAGCATCTGTCCCAGGACTGACCCATGTCCCGCTCGTCTCGAGCGCCCACTCTGACACCTCATCACGTACTATGACTCGTTGTTGCCTTCCTGTCAGGTATTCGCTGATCCATTGCAGTACCTTTCCTGTTATACCTGCCTGGTCATCTAGCTTTTGCGCTAATCTCTTGTGTGGATCTGTCAAAAGACTTCTTACAGTCCAAGAAAATGCAATCTACCCACCCTTCTCTCTCTTGTCTTACTTCCGTCACCTTGCCATAAAACTCCAGTAAGTTTGTGACACCCATCACTGGGTGAGTCACGCCACTAGGAAGAGCTACCAACTGGTGAAAACCACCCTTGGTTCGCCAACTGTGCAGGCGTCATCACGACAACTGCGAGCTCTCACACCTGCCGAACCACAACCACTTGGAAGAACCAAACACTGGGAAAAAGCGCAAAACCCTCTACTACTAATATTGATATTAACCTAACATTAACATTACACTAGTGTAGAGGTATCAGTGTTAACCTAGCATTAACATCAGTGCAGATATATCAATATTAACCTAACATTAACATTACACTAGTGTAGAGGTATCAGTGTTAACCTAGCATTAACATCAGTGCAGATATATCAATATTAACCTAACATTAACATTACACTGGTACACAGTCTAATGATTCCTTTTCAAAACAACAGATCACATTAATGGAGTTCCTCTCTTCACATGTACTTCATTTACCCCATTCATTTGCAAGTTCATCTTTCCCCTCCCCAGTATTGTTCCAGCTGGATGGAAAGAAACGTGGAAGGGGATGGGTAGTGGCCTCAGAGTGCTGTGAGTGAAGTAGTGTGGAGGAAAAGAGTGAGACGGGACGGGAGGAAGGGGGTAATGATTTGGGGTAATGGGTTAGGAGCGTGAGTTTTACAAGGGAGAGTGTTAGGGGATGATTGTGGGGGATAGAAGTGTAAGCGAGGGATGCTTGAGAGGGTGAGTGAAAGGGGCGTAAAAGGTGAGTAAAAGAGGTGGGTGAGAGGGGTGTGAAGAAAGCGATGAGAAAGAGGGGTTGGTGAGTCCCAATACCGTTGCTACAATTATTCACAACACTTTGTCTGTAACAATTCACAACACTTTGTCTGCAACAGTTCACAACTATACCACAAAATAACAATACCGTGGCTGCAATAATTCACAACTATACCACAAAATAACCTTACCGTGGCTGCAACAATTCACAACTATATCACAAGATAACAATACCTAGGCTACAACAATTCACAGCAAACCAACAAAAGTAACAATTTGAAGATTGAGACACTTATGCAACATATGGGAATCTTTATTCAGGAAACGTTTCGCCACACAGTGGCTTCATCAGTCCAATACAATGTAGAAAGGCATAAGGAGAGGAGGAGTTTGAGGTAATCAGTCCCTCAGCCTGGAGTCGATGTGTACAGTCCATCAATCTTGTAGAATGTACATTTTTGAAACATTAGTGGCAACGTTGCTGACCGGTAAAACGATGTAACTGAGGCTTTTCTTCAATTTGATAGTGTTGGTCTTGCTGAGGATACGTGTTGCTCGTTTCCTGCAGTCACGTATGAAGTGTAAGGGGAAAGTGTAGTGAACTAAAAGAGTTGGTGATGTATGTAAAATTCATCTTAGAACTGCGGACGGGAAAATTCTGTAGGCTCTCAGAAAGAAGCCAATAACTACCCGTCTTTTAGTTCTTGTGTCATGGGAGAGAAGAAATGTAGAAGATCATTCTTGTAGGTAGGCTTCCGTAGACTTTAAAAAAAAAGTTTGTTTCCCCTGTGCGTAAGAGAACGTCGAGAAAAGGTAACGGGTTTGTCCTTCTCCTCCTCTAGAGTAAATTTAATAGTAGGTTCCAAGTGTTGATGGTGTTAAATTTACTCTAGAGGAGGAAAAAGGGAAACAACCATTACCTTTTTTCTCGACGTTCTCTTACGCACAGGGGAAAACAAACTTTCTTTAAAGCCTACCGGAAGCCTACCTACAAAAAAATAAATCTACATTTCTTCTCTCACCATGACACAAGAACAAAAGATGGTAGTTATTGGCTCTTTCTGAAGCCTACAGAATTTCCATTCCGCAGTTCCTCGAAGAAGAATGTACATACATCCCAACTCTTTTAGTTCACTACACTTTCCCCTACACTTCATACGTGACTGCAGAAACGTGCAACACGTATCCTCAGCAAGACCAACACCTATCAAATTTTAAGAAAAGCCTCCAAGTTACATCGTTATACCGGTCCCCAACGTGCCACTAATGTTTCCCAAAAAATTTTACAGAAAACTGGGTAAAATATCTACCACTCTTCAACTACTATTGGAAACCTGATACAAAAACCCAAGCATGATTCTGGCAACAATGCAGGGAAACTACACTAACCATGTGGGGTGTGACAAAGTATATGTAGGAAAACAGCCAGAACTCTGGGCATTAGGATAGCAGAACACAAAAATGCTTGCAGAAATGATACCGCAAAAAACGCATGTGTTTTAACATAGAGACGATGTTGGACACCTCATGAAATTCAATGAAGCTAAACAAGTTATTAAAGAAGACGACTAAGACGGAAAAAATGCATTGAAGCTGCACAAATTTCTGTCCCGTAACACTATAAAGCAAAAATCCGGTAGTTACAGTATTTCAAAAATTTCTATGCAAAGAGGATATTACCCATCCGGGAACTGGTGTTACTTGATCCAGCAGGTCCCTCTCTAGCCTCACCTCCTTAGTTCCATTACTACTACTACTACTATTTACTACTACTACAAACCTACTACTACCACCTCTACCCACGCATCACCTCACCTGACCCCGCCACATGTATATGTGTGTTTTTTTAGTTTTCTCTGTATTAGGACTGAAGAAGCCACTCGTGGCGAAACGTTTCCTTAATAAATGTCCTGAACCCTGTACATAAGGGGCCCTTTTTTTCCACATCTTGTCGGTATCACCATACCTTTTCCCCTCATTGTCAAACACAGTACTAGGATGGACGTTTTATACAGAGACTCCCTTTTTCTCTCCTCCTGAAGGCACACAGCTTCAAGAACCGTTCCTCTTTTTCTGCAAGACTGCATAGAAGAAATGGTTGCACCTAGATCCACTCCACACCATCTCACGGATTCTAAACACCCCTTTTCTCTCCGCTACTTACCACTATCTACGAGAGTGCAAGGAAGATCTATCAGCTTGCTCCAAAGATTATTTCCATAGTGCTCACCTACTCTCACTTCCCTTCCCACTCCTGACACACCACCGCCGAACACACCTAACAAAGTTACCACTGCCAACCTACAGCAAAACTACGGCCCTCAAGAAAACTTCCTCTCTCTGTCAACACAGCAAATGAAAGATATTGGTAGAGCTGACATCATCAATAACCTTTCTTCTTATTTCTCGTGATACAAATCCGTAGCACTCATTTTAGGTTCTCAAGTTGCTACTGGCATACGGAAGCCTAAATGCGAGTTAGACACAGTGATCAAAAACCATTTCTTCGGTGACTCTGAGTTTAACAAAGGTTTCATACAAGGACTTTTTGCAGCTGCAGTTTCTGAACCTAGTCGTCCAGTCATTCCTCGTCGCTACATCCAGGCACTCAAACACTTAGCTACCAATAATGATATTCTCATCACCACAGCGGACAAAGGAGGAGTGGTCATCCTCAACAGTACAGACTACGTTAGTAAGATGCAAGATTTATTGAACGACGCCAACACATACGTTTCCATCCCCGAACATGCATGGAGGAAAGAAACAGATTCTTTTCTCATAAGACCCGCAGTATACTCAGGAAATCAGAAGAAGGTAAAAAGCTCTTGCCCTCATCCCTACCAACCCCAAGTCAGCTAGACTTTATGGTTTACCAAAGACCCACAAAACCAAATTGCCTATGAGACCCATTACATCGGGTTATCGGCAGCGCCCTCACAGCCCTAGCAGGATTTTGGCGAATATTGGTCAAAGCCCTGGTACAATCATCAGGCTCATCTAAAGCATTCGGTGACCTCCTTAACCGTATCAGGGATCTCGACATGAGTGATAAGAAGCTTGCAAGTTTTGACGTGACTGCCTTATTCACCAATGTCCCAGTTGATCAAGCCATTGATCTTCTTCGCGGTGATTAAAGATGATACAGAGTTACCTGTACCCCCCAAGTTTTTGTGAGCCTTGTCGAACTTTGTGTTCGCTTAACTTTTGGGTTCGGGGACAAGAAGTACAAACAACTCTTGGGACTACCATGGGATCCCCCCTTAGTGCAGTTCTTGCCAATTTAATATGGAGGACCTGGAATCAAGAAGGAATCCTCAATAACATCCCTCGTTCAGTTACTTGGATGCGGTACGTAGATGATATTTTGTCATTGTACCCAAAAATCTTGACGTACAGGGCATCCTTTAACACCATCAAAAATCTTTGGGAAACCCACTATTAAATTTACTCTAGAGGAGGAGAAGGACAACCAGTTACCTTTCTCGACGTTCTCTTACGCACAGGGAAAGCAAACTTTCTTTTAAGTCTACCGGAAGCCTACCTACAAGAATGATCTTCTACATTTTCTTCTCTCACCATGACACAGAACTAAAAGAGGGTAGTTATTGGCTTCTTTCTGAGCCTACAGAATTTCCAGTCCGCAGTTCCTCGAAGAAGAATGTACATACATCACCAACTCTTTTAGTTCACTACACTTTCCCCTACACTTCATACGTGACTGCAGAAACGTGCAACACGTATCCTCAGCAAGACCAACACCTATCAAATTGAAGAAAAGCCTCCAAGTTACATCGTTTTACCGGTCAGCAACGTTGCCACTAATGTTTTTAAAAAGTTTGACAGAAAACTGGCTAAAATATCTACCAGCTCTTTCAACTACTATTAGGAACCTGAATACAAACCCAAGCAGGGTTCTGGCACAAGTGCAGGAATCTACACATACCATGTGGGGGTGTGACAAAGTATATGTAGGGGAAACAGCCAGAACTCTTTGGACATTAGAATAGCAGAACACAAAAATGCTTGCAGAAATGATGACCGCAAAACGCATGTGTTCAACATAGAGACATGTTGGACACCTCATAAATTCAATGAAGCTAAACTATTATTAAAGAAGACGACTTAAGACGGAGAAAATGCATTGAAGCTGCACTAATTTCTGTCAGTAACACTATAAAGCAAAAATCGTAGTTACAGTATTTTAAAATTACTAAGCAAGAGGAAAATTACCCATCCGGGAACTGGTGTTACCTGATGCCAGCAGGTCCCTCTCAACCTCACCTCCTTAGTTCCATTACTACTACTACTACTATTACCACCTCTACCCACGCTTCACCTCACCTGACTCCCACCACTATATATATGTGTGTTTTTCTTAGTTTTCTCTGTATTAGACTGAAGAAGCCACTCGTGGAAACGTTTCCTTTAATAAATGTCCTGAACGTACATAATGTCTTTTTCCACACACTTATGTACAGTTCAGGACATTTATTAAAGAAACGTTCGCCACGAGTGGCTTATTCAGTCCTAACACAGAGAAAACTAAAAAAACACACATATATAAGTGGTGGAGTCAGGTGAGGTGAAGCGTGGTAGAGGTGGTAGTAGTATATATTTTTGTTTTCTTAGTTTTCTCTGCATTAGGACTGAAAAGCCACTCGTGGCGAAACGTTTTTCCCTTTTAAAAAATGCCTGAACTGTACATAAGTGTCTTTTTCCACATCTTGTCGTATCACCCAAAACCATTCCTCAGAGTACAGAAAAGTTGATAGAACAGAAGATACTTGAAGACGATGTAATCAGTCCATCACCCTTAAAGTTTTGAGGGTCAGTCCCTCAGTCTGGAGAAGAGCATTGTTCCGTTGTCTGAAACAATATGAAGTTGAAGTGACAGGATGGAGCCTTTATATAGTCCAGGAGGTGAGACGTAGGTTGCTTTGGGAGGGCAGGGCCCTCTCAAACCCAGCCTTCTCACTAGTAAGGTCGAAGTTGATGGTCTGTACCAAGATACCCTGTGTTGCAGTGTCTTGACAGAATGAACATTAAAATGGAAAAAAAAAACCGAAAAAAGATTGTTAGGTAAGACACATATGCAACAGTTAGGGATCTTAATTTCGAAACGTTTCGCCTACACAGTAGCTTCATCAGTCGAGTAAAAGAAAATTGATAGAAGCAAAGATACTTGAAGACGATGTAATCAGTCCATCACCCTTAAAGTTTTGAGGTGGTCAGTCCCTCAGTCTGGAGAAGAGCATTGTTCCGTTGTCTGAAACAATATGAAGTTGAAGTGACAGGATGGAGCCTTTATATAGTGCCAGGAGGTGAGACCCTAGGGTTTCTTTGGGAGGGCAGGTCCCTCTCAAACCCAGCCGTTCTCACTAGTAGAGGTCGAAGTTGATGGTCTGTACCAAGATACCCGGAAAATTTATTATATCAGATCACTGGTGCACCTCAACTTAAAGTCTTCAAAACCAACTCAGGCTTCAAACTCCTTCTTGACAAACATTCCTACGAAG
>NC_069494.1:13033769-13088769 GCF_026875155.1 Cherax quadricarinatus
CCCCCCCTACCCTCACCCTCCCCCCACCCCCCACCCCTCCCTCCCCCCCCCCCCCTCACCCCTCCCCCTCACCCCCCCCTCCCACCCCCTCACCCCCTCACCCCCACCCCCTCACCCCCCTCACCCTCCCCCCCCCCCCTCCCCCCCCTCACCCCCCTCACCTCCCTCCCCCCCCACACCCCCCTCCCCTCACCCCCCCCCCTCCCTCCCCCCCCTCCCTCTCTCACCCCCTCACCCCCACCCCCTCCCCCCCTCCCCCCACCCCACCCCCCTCACCCCCTCCCCCCTCCCCCCCACCCCCCCCCCCTACCCCCTCCCCTCCCCCCTCACCCCTCCCCCCCCCCCTCCCTCCCCACCCCCACACCCCCCACCCTCACCTCCCTCCCCCCCACCTCCCCACCCCTCCCTCCCTCACCCCTCCCTCCCTAAACCCCCCCTTTCCCCCCCCCCCTCCCCCCCTCACCCCCCCTCCCCCCCCGCCCCCTCACCTCCCCACCCCCCCTCCCTCCCTCACCCCCCCCCTCCCCCCTCCCTCCCCCCCCTCCCCCTCCCCCTACCTCCCTCACCCTCCCCCCTCACCCCTCACCCCCACCCCCCCCCCCCCCCTCACCTCCCCCACCTCCCCACCTCCCTCCCCCCCTCACCCCCTCCCCCTCCCCCCTCCCCCCTCCCCTCCCCACCCTCACCCCCCACCCCACCCCTCCCCCTCCCTCCCTCCCCTCACCCCCCCACCCCTCCCCCCCCACCCTCCCCCCCTCACCCCCACCCGCCCCTCACCTCCCTCACCCCTCCCCCCCCCCCCTCACCTTCCCTCACCCCTCCCCCCTCCCTCCTCCCCTCACCTCCCCCCCCACCCCCCTTCCCTCACCCCCCCCCCCTCACCCCCCCACCTCCCTCACCCCCTCCCCCTTTCACCCCCCCCCCTCCCCCCCCCCCCCCCTAACCCCCTCCCCCTCACCCCCCCCTCCCCCCTACCCCCCAACCCCCCCCCCACCTCCCTCACCTCCCCACCCCCCCCCCCACCTCCTCAACCCCCTCACCCCCTCACCTCCCTCACCCTCACCCCCTCCCCCTCCCCTCCCCACCCCTCCTCCCCCCCTCCCCCCCCCCTCCCCCCTCACCCCCTCCCCTCACCTCCCCACCCCTTTCCCCCTCACCCCCTCACCCCCCAACCCCTCCCCCCTCCCCCTCACCCCCCCCCCCCTCCCCCCCCTCACCTCCCTCCCCTACCTCCCCACCCTCACCCTCACCTCCCTCCCCCCTCACCCCCACCTCCCTCACCTCCCTCACCCCTCACCTCCCCACCTCCCTCCCCCTCACCTCCCCACCCCCTCACCCTCACCTCCCCCACCTCCTCACCCTCACCCCCCACCCCTCCCCCCTCACCCCCACCTCCCTCACCCCCCACCCCTCACCCCCCCCCCCCTCCCTACCCCTCACCCCCTCACCCCTCACCTCCCTCACCCCCTCCCCTCACCTCCCTCACCTCCCCACCCCTCACCCTCACCTCCCCCCCCCTCCCCTCCCCACCCCCCTCACCCCTCACCCCACCTCCCCACCCCTCACCTCCCCACCCCCAACTCTCCCAACTTAACTCTGCCTTTTCCTTTATTCCACTATATTTCCCTTCCTGGGAATTTCTTCGTGCTGTAAAGGGCTCTGATCAAGGGAAATTAGAGCTTCCAAGGGTAACATAAATGGCAGCAAAACGTAGTACAGTAGTACTGTAGCAACAGTATGCTGTAACAAAAAGAACTGTACAACCAGTACAAAAACAGTAGTTGTAAAAACATAGTAGCTGAAAAAACAAAAGTACTTAACAATAATAGTAAAAACAGTAAAAGCTTAAAGCAGTAGTAGCTGTAACAACAGTAGTAGCTGTAACAACATAGTAGCTGTAAAAAACAGTAGCAACAACAGTATTGTAACAACATAGTACGTAACAACATATAGCTTTTACAAAATAGTAACAACTATAGCTTGGTAAAACAACATAGTAGCTGTAACAACAGTATAGCTGTAAAACATAGTAGCTGTAACAACAGTAGTACTGTAACAACATATAGCTGTAAAAACAGTAATAGTAACAGTAACTGAAACCAACAGTAGTAGCGTAAAAAAATACGTAACCAGAATACGTAACAACAGAAGTAGTTTAACACAAAAATAGCGAAACCAACAAAGTAGCTGAACAACAGCAGTACGAAAACAACGAATAGTAACAAAAGTACTTAAGAACATATAGCTGTAACAACAGTATAGCGAAAACAGAAAAAAAAAAGTAACATAAGCGTAACTAATAGTAAAAACATATAGCTGTACAGTAGTAGCAACAGAAACACAACAGTAGCATAGCTACAGAAAACAGCAACAGTCATAGCAACAGTAACGAAACGTACAGTACAACAGTAACAGAAACCAGTACAACAGCAACATAGCAGAAACATAACACAACAAAAAGTACAACAGAAACAGAAAACAGTACAGACAACAGCAAACAAAAGCAGTAACAACAGTAATAGCAACAGTACAGTAGCAACAGAACACAACAGAGCATAGCAACAGAGCAGAGCAACAGTAACAGCAACAGTACAACAGTAAAGCAACAAGCAGTACAATATAAAGCAACATAGCAGAGCAACAGTAAGAAAACGTAGCATAGCAACAGTAAGAGCAACATACAGTTAACGTAAGAGCAAATAGCAGTAGCAACAGTAAAAGCAACAGTACAGTAGCAACATAACAGCAACAGAACAGCAACATACAGTAGCATCAGTAACAGCAACAGTACATACACAGAGCACATACAGTAGCAACAGTAACAGCAACAGTAGCAGTCAGCAACAGCAACAGTAGAAAGCATAACAGAAACAGTAGCAAGCAACAGTAACAGCAACAGTCATAGCCAGTAAACAGCAACAAGCAGTACAACAGCAACAGTAGCAGTAACAGCAACAGTAACATAACAGCAACATAGCAGTACAACATAACAGCAACAGTACAGTAGCACAGTAACGCAACAGTGCGTACAAGCAACAGTACACACTAGACGACAGTCACTAGCAGTAAACATGCAACTAACACAACGAGCATGTCTACAGTACAGCAACAACATCATACAGCATCATACAGTCAGCAACAACATCATAGAGCATCATACAGTCAGCAACAACATCATACAGCATCATACAGTCAGCAACAACATCAACAGCATCATACAGTCAGCAACAACATCAACAGCATCAACAGTCAGCACATCAACATCATACAGCACTCATACAGTCAGCAACAACACATAGACACATACAGTCAGCAACAACATCATACAGCATCATACAGTCAGCAACAACATCATACAGCATCATACAGTCAGCAACAACATCATACAGCATCATACAGTCAGCAACAACATCATACAGCATCATACAGTCAGCAACAACATCAAACAGCATCATACAGTCAGCAACAACATCATAAGCATCATACAGTCAGCAACAACATCAATCAGCTCATACAGTCAGCAACAACATCACAGAGAAATCATACAGTCAGCAACAACATCATACAGCATCATACAGTCAGCAACAACATCATACAGCATCATACAGTCAGCAACAACATCATAGAGCATCATACAGTCAGCAACAACACACACAGCATCATACAGTCAGCAACAACATCATAAGCATCATACAGTCAGCAACAACATCACAGCATCATACAGTCAGCAACAACACATAGCATCATACAGTCAGCAACAACATCATACAGCATATCAGTCAGCAACAAATCACAGCATCATACAGTCAGCAACAACATCACAGAGCATCATACAGTAGCAACAACATCAACAGCATCATACAGTCAGCAACAACATCGTACAGCATCATACAGTCAGCAACATCACACAGCATCATACAGTCAGCAACAACATCATACAGCATCATACAGTCAGCAACATCACAGCATCATACAGTCACAACAACATCATACAGCATCATACAGTCAGCAACACACAGCATCATACAGTCAGCAAACATACAGCATCATACAGTCAGCATCAACATCATACAGCATCATACAGTCAGCAACATCATACAGCATCATACAGTCAGCAACATCATACAGCATCATACAGTCAGCAACAACATCATACAGCATCATACAGTCAGCAACAACATCATACAGCATCATACAGTCACCAACAACATCACACAGCATCATACAGTCAGCAACAACATCATACAGCATCATACAGTCAGCAACAACATCGTACAGCATCATACAGTCAGCAACAACATCATCAGCAGCATCATACATCAGCAACATCACAACAGCATCATACAGTCAGCAACACATCATACAGTCAGCAACAGCATCATACAGTCAGCAACAACATCGTACAGCATCATACAGTCAGCAACAACATCGTACAGCATCATACAGTCAGCAACATCGTACAGCATCATACAGTCAGCAACAGCATCATACAGTCAGCAACAATATCGTACAGCATCATACAGTCAGCAACAACATCATACAGTCAGCAACAACATCATACAGTCAGCAACAACATCATACAGTCAGCAACAGCATCATACAGTCAGCAACAGCATCATACAGTCAGCAACAGCATCATACAGTCAGCAACAACATCGTACAGCATCATACAGTCAGCAACATCGTACAGCATCATACAGTCAGCAACAGCATCATACAGTCAGCAACATCACACAGCATCATACAGTCAGCAACATCATACAGTCAGCAACATCATACAGCATCATACAGTCAGCAACAACATCATACAGCATCATACAGTCAGCAACAACATCATACAGCATCATACAGTCAGCAACAACATCATACAGCATCATACAGTCAGCAACAACATCACACAGCATCATACAGTCAGCAACAACATCATACAGCATCATACAGTCAGCAACAACATCATACAGCATCATACAGTCAGCAACATCACACAGCATCATACAGTCACAACATCATACAGCATCATACAGTCAGCAACATCACACAGCATCATACAGTCAGCAACAACATCATACAGCATCATACAGTCAGCAACATCATACAGCATCATACAGTCAGCAACATCACACAGCACTATACAGTCAGCAACAACATCACACAGCATCATCAGTCACAACATCACACAGCATCATACAGTCAGCAACAACATCATACAGCATCATACAGTCAGCAACATCATACAGCATCATACAGTCAGCAACATCACAGCAACACATACAGTCAGCAACAAGCATCACACAGCATCATACAGTCAGCAACATCACACAGCATCATACAGTCAGCAACATCATACAGCATCATACAGTCAGCAACATCATACAGCATCATACAGTCAGCAACATCAACAGCATCATACAGTCAGCAACACTCATACACATCATACAGTCACAACATCATACAGCATCATAACAGTCAGCAACATCACACAGCATCATACAGTCAGCAACAACATCACACAGCATCATACAGTCAGCAACATCATACAGCATCATACAGTCAGCAACATCATACAGCATCATACAGTCAGCAACACACACACGCATCATACAGTCAGCAACAACATCATACAGTCATCAAGCATCAGTCAGCAACATCATACAGCACATACAGTCAGCAACACATCATACAGCATCATACAGTCAGCAACATCATACAGCATCATACAGTCCACAACAATCATAACAGCATCATATACAGTCAACAACAACATCATACAGCATCATACAGTCAACAACAACATCACACAGTCAGCAACATCATACAGCATCATACAGTCAGCAACATCATACAGCATCATACAGTCAACAACATCATACAGCATCATACAGTCAGCAACATCACACAGCATCATACAGTCAGCAACATCACACAGCATCATACAGTCAGCAACATCATACAGCATCATACAGTCAGCAACATCACACAGCATCATACAGTCAGCAACATCATACAGCATCATACAGTCAGCAACAACATCACACAGCATCATACAGTCACAACATCATACAGCATCATGCAGTCAGCAACATCATACAGCATCATACAGTCAGCAACAACATCATACAGCATCATACAGTCAGCAACATCACACAGCATCATACAGTCACAACACTACATACACATCACAGTCAGCAACACATAACAGCATCATACAGTCAGCAACAACATCATACAGTCAATCATACAGTCAGCAACATACACAGCATCATACAGTCACAACATCACACAGCATCATACAGTCACAACACACACGCATCATACAGTCAGCAACATCATACAGCATCATACAGTCAGCAACAACATCATACAGCATCATACAGTCAGCAACAACATCAACATCATCATACAGTCAGCACATCATACACATCATACAGTCAGCAACAACATCATACAGTCAACAACAACATCACACATCATCATACAGTCAGCTACATCATACAGCATCATACAGTCAGCAACAACATCATACAGTCAACAACAACAACATACAGTCAGCAACAACAACATCATACAGTCAGCAACAACATCATACAGAATCATACAGTCAGCAACAACACATCATCAGTCAACAACAACATCATACAGTCAGCAACAACAACATAGTCAACAACATACAGTCAGCAACAACAACATCATACAGTCAGCAACAACAACATCATACAGTCAGCAACAACATCATACAGTCACAACAACAACACATACAGTCAGCAACAACATGACATCATACAGTCAGCAACAACAACATCATACAGTCAGCAACAACATCATCATACAGTCAACAACAACATCGTACAGTCAGCAACAACAACATACAGTCAGCAACATCATACAGTCAGCAACAACATCATACAGTCAGCAACACAACATCATACAGTCAGCAACAACATCATCATACAGTCAGCAACAACAACATCATACAGTCAGCAACAACATCATACAGTCAGCAACAACAACATCATACAGTCAGCAACAACATCATCATACAGTCAGCAACAACACCATACAGTCAACAACAACATCATACAGTCAGCAACAACAACATCATACAGTCAGCAACAACATCATCATACAGTCAACAACAACATCATACAGTCAGCAACAACATCGTACAGTCAGCAACAGACGCCAGTAACATCCACAATTACTACACTTGCTGACTGTCGTTGCGCTGTCGTGGAGGATCCAACACTTTTACTGCTGATGGTTGTGACACTGGAGCCTAGAGCCAGGGGGAATCAGATCCCCCAGCAGCGACGTCTCCCTCTCTCTCCCTCCATCTCTCCCCCAGAGATTCCTCCATCTATACTCCTGCCTCGGCGTCTCCTAATAGCCTCCACTAACTCTAACTTCTAAAAGTTAGGATTTAATCTAGCAATATTTCCTCTGGGGATAGTGTCGTCTCTGTGGGGGTAAACGGGCGTAATGTCTACAGCATCACGTTGTCGTCGCTCCTGTTTACGCCGATCAAAACGGCTAAATAAGCAAGTGGAGATGACAGGCGGGCGAAACAATAAGCAAGAGAGACGGGAGACTGCGGGAAACGTTTTAAAGGCCCGCTGTCACAGTTCCCACCAACAATATCAAGAAAGAAGGGGATTTAAACGCATGCAAATGGATGGGAAACTGCTTCGATTCTCCTGATTTGGGAGCGTTTTGTTTTGTTTATATATATAGATGTTTAGTGTTTTTCTCCGTATTTGCTGTTTTATAGAGAGATCTGTGTTTTAGTGTTTTATGGAGGTTTGATGGACGTTAGGTAACTCTTACTCTAAGCCTGTGAAGCTGTGCTCACCTAATTAGTCTGTGATTGCTTGGGTCGATTCGTAGCTTCTGGTCCCGCCTCTTCACTGGTGGCTACTAGGTTCACTCACTGCTCCATGAGGTTTATCATACCTCGTCTTAAAGCTATGTATGGTTCCTGCTTCCACTACGTCACTCTCCAGATTATTCCACTTCCTGACTACTCTGTGACTTAAGAAATACTTCCTAACATCCCTGTGACTCATCTGAGTCTTCAGCTTCCAGTTGTGTCCCCTTGTTGTTGTGTCCCCTTGTTGTTGTGTCCCCTTGTTGCTGTGTCACCCTTGTTGCTGTGGTCCCCTTGTTTGCTGTGTCCCCTTGTGTTGTGTCCCGCTTGTTGCTGTGTCCCCTTGTTGCTGTGTCCCCTTGTTGCTGTGTCCCCTTGTTGCTGTGTCCCCTTGTTGCTGTGTCCCCTTGTTGCTGTGTCCCCTTGTTGCGTGTCCCTTGTTGCTGTGTCCCCTTGTTGCTGTTCCCCTTGTTGCTGTGTCCCCTTGTTGTTGTGTCCCCCCTTGTTGCTGTGTCCCATTGTTGCTGTGTCCCCATGTTGCTGTGTCCCCTTGTTGCGTTGTCCCCTTTAGCTGTGACCTCCCTTGTTGCCTGTGTCCCCTTGTTGCTGTGTCCCCTTGTTGCCGTGTCCCCTTGGTTGCCGGTGTCCCCGTTGTTGCATGTGTCCCCCTTTTGTAGCTGTGTCCCCTTGTTGCCGTGTCCCCTTGTTGCTGTGTCCCCTTGTTGTTGTGGTCCCCATTGTAGCTGTGACCCCTGTTGCTTGTCCCCTTGTTGCTGAGTCCCCTTGTTGCCGTGTCCCCCTTATTTTTTTGGTTGCCGGTCCACCTTGTTGCTGAGTCCCCTTGTTGCCGTGGTCCCCTTGTTGCTGTGTCCCCTTGTTGCCGTGTCCCCTTGTTGCCGTGTCCCCTTGTTGCTGTGTCCCCTTGTTGCCGTGTCCCCTTGTTGCCGGTCCCCTTGTTGCCGTGTCCCCTGTTCCCGTGCCGCCCTTGTTTGCCGTGTCCCCCTTTTGCCGTGCCCCCGTTTGTTTGCCGTGCCCCCTTGCTGCTGTGTCCCCTAGCTGCTTGTGTCCGCTTTCAGCTGTTCCCCTTGTTACTCTGTCCCCTTTCTGCTGTGTCCCTTGCTGCTGTCCCCTTGCTGCTGTGTCCCCCCTTTCTGCGGTGTCCTCTGCTGCTGTGTCCCCTTGATGCTGTGTCTTGTTGCTGTGTCCCCTGCTGCTGTGTCCGCTTGCTGCTGTGTCCCCCTGTGCAGCTGTTCCCCTTCTGTCCGTGTCCCCTTGCTGCCGTGTCCCTTGCTGCGTGGTCCCCCCTTTCTGTGTGTCCCCTTGCCTGCTTGTGTCCCCTACTGCTGTGTCCCCTTGCTGCTGTGTCCCCTTGGCTGTTGTGTCCCCTTGCGCTGTGACCCCTTGCTGCTGTGACCCCTTGCTGCTGTTGTCCCCTTGCTGCGGTGTCCCCTTGCTGCTTGTGACCCCTTGCTGCGTGTTCCCCATGCTGCTGTGTCCCCTTGCTGGCTGTGTCCCCTTGTTGCTGTTTCTTGTTGCTGTTCCCCTTGCTGCTGTGTCCCCTTTGCTGCTGGTCCCCTTGCTGCTTGTGTCCCTTGCGCTGTGCCCCTTGCCTGCTGTGTCCCCCTTGCTGCTGTGTCCCCTTGCTGCTGAGTCCCCCTTGCTGCTGTGTCCCCCTTGCTGCTGTGTCCCCTTGGCTGGCTGTGTCCCCTGCTTGCTGTGTCCCCTTGCTGCTGTGCCCCCATGCTGTTGTGTCCCCTTCTGCTGTGTCCCCTTGCTGCTGTTCCCCTTGCTGCTGTGTCCCTTCTGTTGTGTCCCCTTGCTGTTGTGTCCCCTTGCTGTTGTGTCCCCCCTTGCTGCTGTGTCCCCTTGCTGCTGTTTCCCCTGGCTGCTGGTCCCCTTGCTGCTGTTGTCCCCTCCTTGCTGCTGTGACCCCCTTTGCGCTGTGTCCCCGTGCTGCTGTGAGACCCCTTGTTGCTGTGTCCCCTTTCTGCTGTGTCCCCTTGCTGCTGTCCTCTTTGCTGCTGTGTCCCCTTGTTTGCTGTGGTCCCCTTGTTTGCTTTGTCCCCTTGCTGCCTGTGTCCCCTTGCTGCTGTGTCCCCTTGCGCTGTGTCCCTTTTGCTGTGTCTGTGCTGTGGTCCCCTGGTTGTCTGCTGTGTCCCCTTGCTGCTGTGTCCCCTTGCTCTGTGTCCCCTTGCTGCTGTGTCCCCTTGCTGCTGTGTCCCCTTGCTGTTGTGTCCCCTTGCTGTTGTGTCCCCTTGCTGCTGTGTCCCCTTGCTGCTGTGTCCCCTTGCCTGCTGTGTCCCCTGTTGATGTTCCCCTTGCTGTTATCCCCTTGCTGCTGTGTCCCCTTGCTGCTGTGTCCCCTTGCTGCTGTGTCCCCTTGCTAGCTGTGTCCCTTGCTCTGTGTCCCCTTGCTGCTGTGTCCCACTTGCTGCTGGTCCCCTTGCTGCTGTGCCCCTTGCTGATGTGTCCCCTTGCTGCTGTTTCCCCTTGCTGCTGTGACCCCTTCTGCTTGTGTCCCCCTTGCTGCTGGTGTCCCCTTGCTGCTGTCCCCCCTTGCTGCTGTGTCCCCTTGCTGCCGTGTCCCCTTGCTGCTGTGTCTCCTTGTTGCTGTGTTCCCTTGCTGCTGTGTTCCCTTGCTGCTGTGTCCCCTTGCTGCTGTCCCCCCCTTGCGCTGTGTCCCCCTTGCTGCGTGCCAGTGTCCCCTTGCTGCTGTGTCTCCTTGTTGCTGTGTTCCCTTGCTGCTGTGTTCCCTTGCTGATGTGTCCCCTTGTTGCTCTGTCCCCTTGCTGCCGTGTCCCCTTGCGCTGTGTCCTTCCTGCTGCAGTCCCTTGCTGCTGTGTCCCCTTGCTGCTGTGTCCCCTTGCTGCTGTGACCCCTTGCTGCTGTGTCCCCTTGCTGCTGTGTCCCCTTGCTGCTGTGACCCCTTGCTGCTGTGACCCCTTGCTGCTGTGTCCCCTTGCTGCTGTGACCCATCTCGTCAAACATTCCCCGACCTATCCACGTTGTTATTGCCCAATTCCTGTGTGTTGCGCACCTTTGAGACTCAAGAACCAGGGTATTGTGTTTCTCTTGAGTTGTATAAGCAACCTTACCACATGTACACACAGGTACAGTTACCATATGTGTAAATTGACATAAACTTTGGTAAGAGATACACACATGTGTCAAGTACACAGGTAACACAAAACAGAGGTGACAAAGTGACCTATTTACAGTGGCGTCTTAATAACATCTTATTTAAATCTTAGAAGGTTAAAAAGGAAGAATATTTGTGGTTGCAGGGGTTGAGACTCAGCTCCTGGTCCCACCTCTTCACTTATCGCTACTCGATCTTCTCTCTCCCTGCTCCATGAGCTGTATCATATCCCGTCTTAAAGCTATGTATGGTTCCTGCCTCCACTTCCTGACAACTCTATGACTGAAGAAATACTTCCTAACATCCCTGTGACTCATCTGAGTCTTCATGTGTGTACGTGTGTATGTATGTATGTATGTATCCCCTCAGCACATCTTTCTCTCTTGTATGCGTGTATGAAGTGGTATATTTGGATATAAATTTAGGATAAAACAGAAAGTAGGATTGTAGAGGAACAAGGAGGATTGAGGAAGGATAGAGGATGTGTAGACGAAGTGTTTACGGTGTTGCACATAAGTGAATAATTCTTAGGTAATGAATATTTTTATTAAATTTGTGGATTTAGAAAGAGGCGTTAGTAAGTTTATGTACAGGTACACATAGGTACAAGCATCGTAAATAGTGTTAATTGCCTAGAATTACCCAAAAAGTTAAGTGGCTTATTTCCACTGGGGACCTTGAATAGGGTTGCATTGTGGCAGAAGTTGCAAGTGGGTGGAATAGGTGGTAGGTTCGTTAAAGTAGTGAAGAGGCTTAGGTTAGAGGATATAGGAGAGAGGGAGATTATTTCACAGCAAAAGTAGGCCTTGGACAGGGATGTGTGATGTCACCATGGTTCTTACAGTAAAAGTAGGCCTTAGACAAAGATGTGTGATGTCACCATGGTTGTAATACATAGTAAGAAGTATGCGTACTGTGCATATCGAGTGACTCAAGTGATGTGTGATGTCACCATGGTTTGTTAGACCAGTAAAAGTAGGCCTTAGACAAAGATTGGATGTCCCCATGTTTGTTTAATATTGTTTATGATGGTTCTGTAAGAGAAGTGATGCTGGGGTGTTGGCAAGATGTGTGGAGTTAAAAGATAAAGAATCTAACACAAAGTGGGAGTTGTCACAGTTGCTCTTTGCTGATGACACTGTGCTCTTGGCAGATTCTGAAGACAAGTTGCAGAGGTTGATGGATGAGTCTGGTAGGATATGTAAGAGATGGAAATTAAAAGTGAATATAGAAGAATTAAGGTGCAAGTAAATAACATACAATTTAACATGAAGACTGTAATCAATTGGAGGGAGAGAGTATGGAGGAGATAACTGTATTCCTGTGATTTACCTTGTCTATGAAAGATGAGGTGAATCATAGGTTTGATGAGGGGGAAAAGGTGATTGGTGCACTGAGGAGTCTGTGAAGACAAAGAACTTTGTCCAAGGAAGCAAAGAGGGGAATGTATGAGAGTATAGTCATACCAACACTCTTATATGGGTGTGAAGCATGGGTGGCGAATGTTGTAACAAGGAGAAGGCCGGAGGCAGTAGAGGAGGAACATAACATAAGAATGGAGGAACAATGTAGAAGGTCTATTGGCCCATACAAGGCAGGTCCTTATCAGAACCACTCCTACCCAAGAATTTACTCCCATACCTACGACACAAATCAAATCCAGCCTCTCGCACTCATTTGTCGAAGGTAGTGGAGATGTCGTGTCTGAGGTCAATGTGTGTTGAGAATATGACAAAATCCATAGTTTGGAAATTAGGAGGAGGTGCAGGATTGCTAAAAGTATTATCCAGAGGGCTGAGGAGGGAATGTTGAGGCTGTGCTGAGGTGGTGTTGATTTGGTTTGGACATGTAGAGAAGGTGGAAGGAAATAGAATGCCTTGAAGAGCGTAGAGCAGGAATCGGTCTAGGAATAGTTGGAGGGAGGGGATAAAGGAGGCTTTGTGTGCGAGGGTCTTGGACATCAAGCAAGTATGCGTGAGCGTGTTAGAGCGAGTGAAGACAAATAGTTTCTAGGACATATGCTGTTGGAGTGTGAGCAAGGTAACATGAAGGGATTCAGGGAAACTGGCAGCCAGGACTTGAGTCCTGGAGATGGAAAGTACAGTGTCTGCACTCTGAAGGAGGGGTGTTAATGTTGCAGTTTAATAACTACAGTGTAAAGCACCCCTCTGGCAAGACAGTGATGGAGTGAATGATGAAAGATTTTCTTTTTTCAGGTCACCCTGCCTTGGTGGGAGACGGCCGATGTATATAATATATAATATGTATATGTATATTTGTACGTGTGTGAACCAAGGTACATATATAAACTTGTATAGCCACTACAAATCACACAAGTGCCTGGGGATTGTGAGCTAATCAGGTTTGATCCAGGGAACGTGAGAATAGCTCCCATTCCATTAATCAAAATCCCATTAACTCTACACGAGGCTGTCATGTATACTGCAAAATATACATAATATAAAATGTCGTATTATCGGTCATGTATACTTGCATTATGTATATGTTTAATACTGTACACATGTATAATAAGCATGTATATTAATACTGTATACATGTAGCAAATAATACTGTGACAAGCCAGGGATCGAACCCTGGATATTTCAGCACTCTTCCAGAGACTGCAAAACTGTGACGCCTAAACCAGACAGACAGGCTTCTCGGGACTGTGCTAAAATATTGAGGGTTCGATCCCCGGCTACTCACAGTGCTTGAAACCCCTCGTTCGTGAATGCATTAATACGTGTACTACGTGTGGAGAACGAATTTAACCCCGTAGCGTCCATGGCCACGAATATACTGACTCACGAATTGCACACAAACCATACCACGAACGGGGTTTTATGACACACTGATCGCGGGTTCAAACCCCGCCCGTGGTATGATTTTTTTCCCACGTATGTACTGGTATCAGGAATGACACGTCCAGTGGTACTGGGCACCTGATGTTCGAAGGATTGATGGCCGCGTGGACTAAGACGTCTCAGAATATTTGGAGCTTTCTAGGGTGGCATGTTAAATTGTCGGGGGTTCGATCCCCGGCTGCTCGCAGTAGTGAAATTATTTTTCATCAATAAATCTGCGAATTTCCAAGTAAGGTAATTGAAGAAATTTGTAGAAAAAGAAATGGAATGAAAAATGAAAAAATGAAAGAATGGAAAAAAATTTTGGAGATTTTTCATAGGAGAGAAAGAAGCGTAAAAGTGTGGAAGAAGTGAAAGAAAGGGATGACAGGGGGAGTGGGGTTTTCCAAAAATAGTGCAAATTAATTGGTCTGTCTAGAGGTATTAAGTGGGGTGGTGTGGTGTGGTGTTGGGTTTGTTTTGGTGGTGTTTTTGGGGTTGTGTGTTTTTTTTGTGTGTTGGGGGTGTGTGTGTGTGTGTGTTGTTTTGTGTGGGGGTGTTTTTGGGGTTTTTTGTGTTTGTGTGTTTTTGGGGTGTTTGTGGTTTTTGTGTGTTGTGTGTGTGTTTGTTGTGTGTGTTTGTGTTGTTTTGTGGTGTTTGTGTTGTGTGGTGTGGGGTTGTGTGGTGTGTGTGTGTGTGTTACTCCCCCAATTGTACTCACCTAATTTTTGGTTCGGGGGTCAAACCTAAAGCTCCTGGCCCCCCCCTTCTTCACTTTCGCAAACGGGGTTTCCTCTCTCTTTTCCCCCTCTGTTTTCCTGACTTTGTCATACCTTTTCTTAAAACTTTTAAGTTTCCTCCCTCCACTACTTCATTTGCTAGGCTATTCCACTTGCTGCCCAAACCTAAAAGGACGGGAAAAAATACTTCCAAAAGCCCCTCTGCCCTCGTCTGAGTTTTTCATTTCCCCATTTTGGCCCCCCCTTTTCCCTGTTTTCCCCCCCTCTGGAAAAACCAATCCGGGTCCACCTGTCTATTCCCCCAGTATTTTGATTTTCGTTTATCACCTTCTCCTCCCCGAGTTTTGGTCCTCCAGTGTCGTCAGTCCCGTTTTCCCCCCTTAACCTTTTCCTCGAAAGATTTTTCCCTTGAAAACGGGACTACCTTTGTTGAAAACCTTTGTATTTTTCTCTAACTTTTTAAAACGTGCTTGACCAGGTGGGGGTTTCCGGGACTGGGCTGCATACCCCCAAAAGGGCCTAACAAAAAACATTTACAGTGTCTTAAACCCGATTCCCTTTAAATTAACCACTTCACTGGTGGCTACTGGGTTCCACTTCCGGCTCCCTTCTCCATAAGCTTTTTTCATATCTCCCTTAAAGTGTGTATGGATCCTGCCTCCCACTACATCACTCACCCAGATTTTTCCCTTTTTCCTGACAACTCTGTGACTAAAAAAAAAACTTCCTGACATCCCTGTGACCCTCTAAATCTTAAATTTCCAGTTTGTCCCCTTGTTGTTGTCCCCTTGTTGTTTGTGCCCCCCTTGGGTTCCCTTTTTCCCCCCTTGTTTGTTTGGGGGCCCCCTTTGTTGCGGGTTTTCCCCTTGTTGCTGTGCCCCCTTTTTGGGGCTGTGCCCCCTTTGTTGCTGTGTCCCCCTTTTTTGCGGGTGTCCCCTTGTTGTTTGTGCCCCCTTTTTTGCTGGTCCCCTTTTGCTGTGCCCCCCTTGTTGCTGTGCCCCCCCTTGTTGCTGTGCCCCCTTTGGGTTTGTGTGCCCCTTGTTGCTGTTTTTCCCCTTTTCCCGGTGCCCCCTTTTTGTTGTGTGTCCCCTTGTTGCTGGTCCCCCTTTTTTGCTGTGTCCCCTTTTTGCTGTGTGGGGGTTGTTGTTTTCCCCCTTGTTGCGGGGTTCCCCCTTTTGCTTTTCCCCCCTTGTTGCTGTGCCTCTTGTTGCTGTCCCCCTTTTGGGTTTGCGGGTGTACTCTTTTTTCTTTTTGTCCTTTTGTTGCTGTGTCCTTTTGTTTGTGTACTTTTTTTTGCTGTTTTACCCCTTTTTGGGCGTGTCCCTTTTTGGGCTTGTTTTCCCCCTTGTTTTGCTTTTTCCCCCTCTTTTGTTGTTTGTGCCCCCCCTTGTTCTGTGTCCTCTTGTTGCTGTGTCCCCCCCTTGTTGCTGTGCCCCTCTTGTTGCGGGTTTCCCCCTTGTTCCCTGGTCCTCTTGTTTGTTGTGTCCTCTTTTTGCGGTGCCCTCTTTTGCGGGTGCCCTCTTTTTGCGTGCCCCTCTTTCTCGTTTCCTCTTTTTTGGTTGGTGCCCCCTCTTGTTGCTTTTCCCCCTTTTTGTTTGCTGTGTCCCCCTTTGGGTTGGTGCCCTTTTCTTTTTTTGGTTTGTAAAAATTTTTGTTTGCTGGGGCCCCCTTTGTTGCTGTGTCCCCTTGTTGCTGTTCCCTCTTGTTGCGGGTGCCCTCTTTTTTGCTGTGTCCTCTTGTTGTTTGGTTTCCCCCCTGTTGCGGGGTGTCCCCTTGTTGCTGTGTCCCCTTTGTTGGGGGTGCCCTCTTGCGGGTGTGGTCCTCTTTTTTGCTGTGTCCCCTTTTTTGCTTTTGTCCTCTTTTTTGGCTGGCCCCCCTTGTTTTTTGTTTTCCTCTTGTTGCGTGCCCCCTTGTTGCTGGTGTCCTCTTTTTCCCGTTCCCCTTGTTGCGGGTCTTCTTGTTGCTGTGTCCCCTTGTTGCTTTTTCCCCCTCTTGTTGCTGGGGTCCTCTTGTTGTTTGGTCCCTTGTTGCTGTGTCCTCTTTTTGGGCTTTTTCCCCCTTTGTTGCGGGGTCCCCCTTGTTGTTTGGCCCCTTTTGGTTTTGTTTTCCCCCTTTCTTGTTGCTGGGGTATTTTTGTTCTTGCCCCCTTTTTTGTTGCTGTTCCCCTTGTTGCTTTTCCTCTTGTTGCTGTGCCCCCCTTGTTGCTTTTTGTCCTCTTGTTGCTGTGCCCCTCTTGTTGCTGGGCCCCCCTTTTGTTGCTGGGGGCCCCTCTTTTTGCTTTTCCCTCTTTTTGGGTTGTTTTCCTTTTTGGTTGCTGTGCCCTCTTTTTGGGCTGTGTCCCCTTTTCCCTGTGTCCCCTTGTTGCGTGTCCCCTTTTTTGCTGTGCCCCCCTTGGTTCTGTGTCCTTTTGGTTGCTGTGTCCCCCCTTTGTTTTTTTGTGTCCCTTGTTGTTGTGTCCTTTTGTTGCTTTTTCCCTATTGTTGCGTGTCCTCTTTTGCTGTGCCCCCCTTTGTTTTGTGTCCTTTTTTTTTTTTTTGGGTGTCCCCTTGTTGGGGTGTCCTCTTGTTGCGGGTTGCCCCTTTGTTGCGTGTCCCCTTTTTGGTTGTCCCCCTTGTTGTTGTGTCCTCCTTTTTGGGCTGTGTCCCCTTTTTTTGTTTGGTGTCCCCTTGTTCCCGTGTCCTTTTTGGTTGTTTGTGTCCTCTTTTTTGCGGTCCCCCTTTTGGGTTCCCTGTGTCCCCTTTTTGTTGGTCCCCTTGTTTTTTTGTCCTCTTGTTGCGGGTTCCTCTTTTTTGCTGGGGTCCTTTTGGTTTGCTGTGTCCCCTTTGTTTTTGGTGCCCCCCCTTTGTTCTTTTTCCCCCTTGTTTTGGGCGTGTCCTCTTTGTTTGGGGGTTTTTCCCCTTTGTTTTTGGGTCCCCTTGTTGCTGGGGTCCCTGTTGTTGTGTCCTCTTGTTGCTGTTTCCCCTTTGTTGCTGGCCCCTCTTGTTGCTGTCCCCCTCTTGTTGCTGTGTCCCTTGTTGTTGTGTCCTCCGTTCTGTGTCCTCTTTTGCTGTGTCCTCTTGTTCTGTGGTCTCCTTTTTGCTGTGCCTCTGGTTGTTTGTGTCCTCTTTTTTGCTGTGTCCCCTTTTTTGTTGTGTCTCCTTGTTGCTGTTTTCCTCTTTTTTCTGGGGTCCTCTTTTTTGCGGGTGTCCCCCTTTTTTGTTGGGGCCCCTTGTTGTTTGTGCCCTCTTGTTCTGTGTCCCCTTGTTTTTGGGTGCCCCCCCTTGTTCCCTTTGTGCCCCCTTGTTGTTGTGTCCCCCTTGGGTTGCTGTGCCCCCCTTTTTGTTGTGTCCCCTTTTTTGTTTGTGTCCCCTTGTTGTTGTGTCCCCTTTGGGTTGCGGGTGTCCCTTGTTGCTGTTCCCCTTGTTGTTTTTCCCCCCTTGTTGCTGTGCCCCCTTTTTGTTGTGTCCCCGGGTTGCGTGTCCCCTTTTTTTGTTTGTTTCCTTTTTGTTGCTGTTTCCTCTTTTTGCTGTTCCCCCCTTTTGTTGTGCCCCCCTTGTTGCTGTGTCCTTTTGTTGTTTTGTGCCCCCCTTGTTGCGGGTGTCCCCTTGTTGCTGTTTTCCCTTTTTTGCTGTTCCCTTGTTGCTGGGGTCCCCCTTTTTTGTTTTTTGGGCCCCCCTTTTTTGTTGTGTCCCCTTTTTGGGGTGTCCCCCTTTTTGCGTGTCCCCTTTTTTGGTTTGGTCTCCTTGTTGTTTTTCCCCCTTTTTGGCGGTCCCTTTGTTGCTGGGGGTCCCCCTTGTTGTTTGGTCCTCTTGTTGCTGGCCCCCTTTGGGTGCTGTGTCCTCTTGTTGCTGTTTTCCCCTTTTTGTTGTTCCTTTTTTTGCGGGTGTCCCCTTGGTTGTTGTTTTCCCCCTTTGTTGCTTGCCCCCCCTTTTTGGTTTTTGTCCCCTTGTTGCGGTGAACTCTTGTTGTTTGTCCCTGTTTTTGTTTTTCCTCTTGCGTTGTGTCCCCTTTTGGGTTGTTTGTGTCCTTTTTGCTGTTACTGTTGTTGCTGTGTCCTCTTGTTGCTGTGTCCTTTTTGTTGCTGTGTCCCTTGTTGCGGTCCTCTTTTTGGGCTGTTACTTTTTTCCCTGTGTCCTCTTGCTGTTTTTTTCCCCTTTTGTTGCGGTGTCCTCTTTTTTCTGTGCCCCTCTTGTTGCTGTGTACTTTTTTTGCGGGTGTCCTCTTGTTATTTGTGTCCCTTTTTTGCTGGTACTGTTGTTGCTGTGTCCTCTTGTTCGTTCCCCTTTTTGCTGGCCCCCCTTTGTTCTGGTCCCCTTGTTGCTGGTCCCCTTGTTGCTTTTCCCCTTGTTGCTTTTTTGCCCCTTTGCAGTTTTCCCCTTGTTGGCGGGTGTCCCCTTTTTGGGCCCGGTTTCCCCCTTTTTTTTGGGCTTTTGTCCCCTTTTGGGCCGTGCCCCCTGTTGCTGTGTCCAATCTGGAAGCATCCTGCCCTGCCCAAACCTTTTGTAAATTTCCTCCCCGTATTTTAGTGGGTTAAACATGACCCCCCTTCCGCACCCCCTCCTGTCCTTCGTGTGTGTGAGGGTGTTGTGTGTGTGTGTTGTGTGTGTTGTGGTTGTGTGTGTGTTTGTGTGTGTGGTGTCCACCTTTTATTTATAGGATGTTTAAAAATTAAAACCCCTTTTGGGGAAAAAGGGCAGGTAGAGGAGTATGGGGAAAGGGGAAAGGAGAGGAGGAGGAAAGAGGGAGGAAGAGGAGAAAAAGGGGAACCCAGCAACGCACGGGGAAAAGGGGAAAGTAGGAAAAAGGGGATCGGAAGAGTAAGGAGGGGGAAATAGGATTGAAGAGAAGTAGTGGGAAAGGAAAAAAACGGGAAAAGGAGGAAGAAAAAGAAGTAGGGGGGAAAAGGGGAAACGGGAGGAGGGGGAAAAGAAAAAAAGGAAAGTGGGGAAGATGGGGGGGAAGAGAGGGGGAAAGGAAGACAACGAAAAAGAGGAGGAAGGAAGAGGACAGGGGGAGGAAGATAAGAAGAAAAGGGGAAAGGAAAAGAGGAGGGGGAAAGGAAGAAAAAAAAGGAGATAAAGGGAAGAGAGGGAGGAAGAGGAAGAAAAGGGGGAGAAAGAAAAAAAATTTTTCAATATTACAACCATGATAAGCCAACCCGTTTTTGGTTTGGGCCCCTTCAGCCCTTTTTTTCCCCCCCAAAGGATGCCACCCCACACACATCTACCCCCCAGAAACCTATTTAATGCTACGTGAAGAGGGAAAAAAAAAAACCCGGGCCCATAAAACAAACCCCAAAAACCCGACATCGAACCCAGGTCCTTTTGGGGCCCGGACCCAAAACTGCCCCTAACCCTTTTTCCCCCTAGACCCCTTTTAACTAGCTGAAAAGGGCCCCAAGTTACCTATGACAGGTTTGGGAAAACGTAAACGGCACCGGGAAATCGTTTCAGCTATCAATAGCCCACCTACCAGACGACACGGGTTGGGGGGTGCTGGGGGTTTTGGCAGGAAGGGGTTTGGGTTAGCCTCGTTTGGGTTTGGTTTAAAATTGGGGGACAAAAAAACGCCCTTTTTACGGGCCCCCTTTAAAAACAGTACCGCGTGTATTTGATTTGTAAGATTTTTAAATTTTTAAATTAAAATTACTGAATATATAAATAAATATATAAAAAATATATAAAAATATATATATAATCTATAAATATAAATATATATATATTTATATAAAAATCATGCCCAAATTAGCAAAAACAAATGGAAGAGGGTAATAGTATTGGATCACTGAGGTTTATAACCAGTGAGGATACCATCGCTTCAGGGCACAAGCCCTGATGGACAAACATCCACCCAGGGCTCTCAGTACCAACACTGACCTCCCTGACATTGCAGCAGGGGAAGAACACTTAACCTTGCAGAATGTTGATGTGTATGAAGCTGCTATGGCAATTTCCACAGGGCTCAGCAGGAGGTTTTTACCGGTTTAGGGCCACAATACTTAAAACAAATACTCAGACCAGCACTTGGTGAGGTTTCAGAGAGGCTGCTGTCTGAACTCACCAAAATTTCCAGCCTGTGCCTGGCTGGCAGTGTCCCAGAGGCCATCAGACTTCTTTTCTTTGGTGCCTCATTGTGTGCCCTCCGGAAAAAGAATGGAATCAGGCCCGTAGCAGTGGGCAACACCCTTCGGCGCCTTGTCGTCAAGGCTGCAGTAAGAAGGGTGAGTCAACAGGCTGCTGCAATGTTGAAACCAACTCAGCTCTGTTTTGGTGTTCAATAAGGCTGTGAAGCAGCTGCCCACGTAGCACTAATATACATCATCAACATGTACGATGAAAAGCCTTGATCAAATTGGGCTTTGCCAACGCTTTCAACTTAAAGGGATGCTACTCTCCAAGCAGTTTTTAGACTCTTCCTTTCTCTCCATCCCTTCATAGAATCCTGTTATAGTGTGACTTCTAAACTGTTGTTTAGGGACCATGAAATTGACTCATGCGAGGGCGTGCAACAGGGAAACCCTTTCGCCCCCTTTCTATTCTGTTTGGTCATCAAGGAAGTCACGGAGGCACTCTCCAGCGAGCTCAATATCTGGTTCCTGGACGACGGTACCCTAGCTGGCACAACAGAATCTCTCCTAGAGGACATCAGTAAAATTAAAGACATGGGAGAAAGCCTGGGCCATTCTTTAAACCCCACCAAATGTGAAATAGTTTCTACCAATCAACAGATGATCCAGAATATTAGTGCCGTTTTACCAGGAGCACGAGCCATTGATCCAGCCAATAGCACTCTCCTTGGCGCTCCTCTTGGGTCCAATGCCATCGATCTGATCCAAGGAAAGAAGTCTCAGACCTCCGGACGATGGAAGGCAGGATGAAAGACATCGATACAGTACATGATGCCTTTTACTTACTCACCAGGTGCCTGTCAATCCCATAACTTACCTAATTTCTGAGATGCTTCCCAGCCTTCAGCAGTCCGAAACTCGAGGAATATGACTCCTTAAGACCATGCTAGAGAGTGTATTGAATATTTCCCTTGAAGATGGACAGTGGTTGCAAGCCTCACTCCCAGTCAGGCTTGGAGGGCTGGGAGTACGCAGATCCTCCCAGATTGCTCTGCCAGCTTTCCTATCCTCTTCCATAGCTTTAAAGGAGTTTGACAAATTCTTCCAGATAACCTCAGTGACTCGGCAGGAATACAGGATCCTAACTATGCCAGTGCCATCACTGAATGGGAGACTCTTGCTGCTCCATCACCAAACCCTAGTGCAGCACTGGCCTACAAACAGACAAGCTGGGATGACCCCTTCGCTGAAAAGATGCTTGTCAACATGCTCAGGGTTGTAACATCAGACAGGGAGATTACCCGTGTCCAAGCTGTGAGCGCACCTCACTCTGGGGACTTCCTCCAAACAGTTTCCATTTTGGCAATGGGAACGCGCCTCGACCCTAACACCTTCCGTACTGCAGTGGCTCTGCGCCTTGCTGTCCCAATTCACACGGAATATACGTGTATTTGCGGCGATGCGCAAGCCGACCAATTTGGTCTGCATGGTCTTAACTGTCCCAAAACCAAGGGCTAGCATGCAAGACACAATGAGGTCAACGACATCATAAAGAGAACCCTTGCTACAGATGGATGCCCAGCCGAGAGGAAGCCCCGATCACTAGCAGCCAACAATATCCACAACCCAGCAAACCGCCCCGACGGGATCACCATCTATCCTTGGAAGAATGGCAAGCTCTTAGCATGGGACTATACCGGTGCACACTGGGTGACCTATAAAACCATCACGTGTGGGACAGGGAGGGGCTCCGTACTAGGTTTTATTCCCCGGTCCGCTATAATTACCTTTTTTGGTGTTGTTGGTGTTGGGGTTGATTTAAAATCTAAATTTATTAATATTTTTAAATAAGGGGGCGCCCCCTTGGGCTTACAGCCCAATTAATTTCCGTTTCCCCTTTCCTTTCCAAAAATTTTGGGGGTTGAAAAATTTTCGTAAAGTGACTGGGGTTCATTCCCTTTTAAGTGAACTTTTTGGGAAAAGGGGGAAAAAATGAGAGGAAAAAAAAAGGGAGAAACGGAAAAGGGGAAAACAGAGGGGGAAAAAAGGGAGAAGTGAAAGGGGCGAACCGGGACTTTCCTAAATTTCCTTTTGGGAATAAGGTCCCCTAATTTTGAAAAGGGGTTGGTTGGGGTAAAAGGAATAAGGTTTTCCACCCCTCCAAATTTTTTGCTGGCAAACCCCAAAACCCAAACTGCCCCCAAAACAATAGGACGCTTAAAAAACCCTTGCTTTTACCAAAACCCCTACGCCCAAACAATTCCACCCCCACAAACCCCCCCCACATCCCCATCTACCAAAGTAAACTTTAATACTACCTTTAAAGGCTACCCAAAATTATACGTTCACAAACCTGCTACCACAAAATACAAAACAATACAGGGCTAAAAATATTCTTTTTTCCCCGGGGGGAAAAACCATCTAAAACATCCCACAACCAAAAATTTTCCAGGCCAGAAAAACAACTGGGACCACTTCATTTCCGGGCCCTATACCATCCGAGGGAAACTTCTGCTACCCCCTATTAAAAAGGGGGGAATTATTACAATTTGTATATTTACAATTACATTTTTTTTTCATATATACCTTTTATTAATAGTCACATTACTAAAAATTTTAGGGGGGTAAAAAAATATTAAACGTCCAAACCTTTTTTCCCTAGGACAGTTTTTTGGGTTACCCCATCCACTAGGGGGGGGGGGGGGTTACTTTTTTTTGGGGGGTTTTTTTTTGGGTTTAATAAATATTAAAAAATATTAAATTTTTTTAAAATTTTTCTTTTCTTGCTAAAAAACTTTAAAACGTCTATTTACTAAATTATCCCTTTTTATTTACGGGTAAAATTTTTTACTTTTGTAAAATACGCTCACTTTTCTAGTAAATTACTGAAAATTTTTTGGGGGGGAAAAAAATGGAAAAAAAGAAAAAAAGGAAAAAAAGGGAAAAAAAAGGGGGGGGAATAAAGGGGGGAAAAGAAAAAAAAAAAGAAAAAAATTTCAAAAAGGCCCCTTTTAAAATACCTTAATTTTATAAGAATTATTGTTAAAATTCTAAGGGACTCCCCCTACTCTTTTCTTTTTGGCCCTAACAAAAAACAATACTTTTACTGCTACCCTATTCTCTACCTTTATTACATGCCAGTACTATTACCTGCCCACATTTACTCCATCTTTTACTACCACTATTACACGCTACCACTTTTACTACTCAACATTAACTGTCCCTATTTACACTGTCCCACTTTACATGTACCAAATATACTACCTTTTAATTTACTCTAAAATTATTTATTTCTCCATATTACTCTGCTCCCACTTCTACTGCTACCACTTTACTATTTTTTACCCTATTTACTCCCCTTAAATTTTTTTTCTACCATCTTTTTCCCTGCCAAAAATTACTACTGTCCACTTTATACTCCAGTATTATACTACTGCCCCCCTATTACTACTACCATTATATTACTACTAGTTACTATTAAAATCCAGTATTTTCCTGCTCCACTATTATACAAACCTTTAATACTTTCAACTATTACTCTCTAAACTATTACTATACCAGTACTTTTACTATGCCAAATTTTTTTCCCCCCTATTACTACTGTACCATATTACTAAAATACCATTTCCCTTATTCCCCTAATGCCCCATATTTAACTGCTACCACTATTACTACTCCCATATATTTACCTACCATATTCTACTCCCATACTATTACTACTGCTACCACTATTATATGCTAAATTTTTTAAAAATGCTACCACTTTTACTCTGCTCATTTTTACTCTGTACCACTTTTTACTGCACCAAAATATTACTACTGTCCCCTATTTTTTCCCAGTTACTATTACTAATGTACCACTATTCCATTGCTACCACTATTACTACTCCAGTACTATTAAAAATTTTTTTCCCCAAAACTATTAAAATGCACCACTATTATATCAACTATTACACTGCTCCACTATTTCCCTCCAAAAACTTTGCTACCATTACTATACTAATTTTCCCAAAACTATTATACTGCTACCACTAATTACCTTACTACACCAACTATTATACTCCCATTACTTTTCTATTTGCCATCATTACTCTGCCCCACTTTACTCCCTTTTTTTCCCAAAAAACTATTACTACTGCTACCAATTACTCTCAGTATTTTACTACCACTATTACTATTTACCACTTTTATATGCTACCCTTTACTATACCTTTTACTTACTCTACCACTTTAACTGCTGCCACATTATACTGCTACCACTTTCTACTGCTACCACTATTATACTGCCACCCTATTACACCCAGTACTTTTACTATCTCCACTTTTACTATGTTCCCTATTACTACGTCCCCTTTTACTACTACCCTTTATACTGCTACCACTATTACTGCTACCCCATTAAAACTCCCATACTTTATACTCCATTTATATTACTGCTCCCACATTATTATTTTATTCCGTACTATTACTCCCAAAAATTTTTAAACTATTACTATCCCTTTACTATTATACGCTACCACTTTTAACTACCATACTTTTTAAACCCCCATATTTCTACTGCTCCACTTTTTACTTTAAACTCCCATTTTATCCCCAACTTTTAAATACTGTACCACTTTTATTTTCTCCCCATTTTATACTCTCCCCTTCATGCTAAAATTCACTGCTAATTTTTTCACTGCTAACACTTTCCCCTTTTACCCGTACTATTACTATGCCCCACTATTATTTCCCCCTTTACTACAATTATTACAAATGCCAATTCCCGAAATTTTACTATTCCTTTACTATTCTACGCTGCCCACTTTACAATAACATTACTAAACATTTTACTTCTCCCCATTTCAAAAACCCCAAACTATTCAAACCATTACTATTTACTACTCCTTTTACTTTACTCTGCTCCACTTTTACTATCAGTTACCTACCCTTTAACTATGCACCCTATTCCCCCTTTTTACTTACCACTATTACACTCCCAGTATATTATACTACCACATTACTCTCCCAACTATTACTACTGCTACCACATTATACTGCTACTATCCCTTTCCCCTATTTCTACTGCTCCACAATTATTCCCCTTTCTCCCAAACTTTTCAAATGCTACCATATTACTACTGTCACTTTTTACAAAACCCTTACTATTAAATGCACCACTTTACTATGCAACCCTATTACTATTTACCAATTTTCAAACTACCATTAAAATTACTATTCCCATTTTTCTACTGCTCAACTATTATACCCTACTATTACTACCTATATTATTTTCCCCCCTTTTCTGTCCCCTTTTTCTACTCCATTATATTACTACACCATTATTATTTCTCCATTTATTATATTTCCCCATTTTACTTTATTATACTGCTCCCACTTTTATCCCTACCATTGGGCTATTACTACTGCAAACATTACACTGCTACCATTTATACTACCAACTATTACTACTGCCCAAAGTTACTATTTTACCGCTACAAATTACTACTGCAGTATATTACCCGACTATTACACAAACATTACTTTTTTAACTAATTTAAATCCCCTAATTACCATCTATTACTACCGACTATTACTACTGCTACCACATTCTATCCCAAACTATTACAATCCCACCACTTTTATACTGCTCCCACATTACTACTACCATTATTATTACTATACCACTTTACTACTACCAGTATATTATACTGCTCCCCCTTTCTATTCCCATATTCTGCTACCACTTTTATACTACAATACTATTAACTTTTTATGCTCCACTATTACTACTGCTACCAAAAATTACAAATTTTTGCTCCCCTATTATTCTATTTACTACTCCACTATTACAATGCTCCACTATTACTACTGCTACCATATTACTATTTTCCCCAAATTACTACTCCAGTATATTCTCCCAAACTATTCCCTCCCTGTACTTTTTTACTACTCCATACTATTCACTGCTCCACTATTCTATCCTACCACTTATTTCTATGCACCATATTACTCTACCATTCATTACTACTGCCGCTATTACTACTGCTCCCACTATTATACTACCCAACAACTCTCCAAACTTTTTACTCGCTCCACTATTACTACTGTTTTTACCCCCTATTACTATCCCCATTACTATTACAAAACCCTTTTTACAAATTACTTTACTGCTCCCTTTTACTACTACCTATTATACTGTCCACATTAAAAACTGCTACCATTTTTACTCTGCCCACTTTTATCTACCTTTTACTTTTTCCCAATTTTCCCATTTTAACACGTACCAATTATACTGCTCCCATTACTACTCCCATTACTATTCTCTGCTGCCACATTATACGCACCACTTTACTCTTACATTTTATTACTTACACTCTCCAAAACTTTACTAAGCTACCACTATTACTACTCTTTTTTACACTACCATTACTTTACATGCTACCACTTTACTATTTACCATTACTAAAAAATTTACTAAAATTACTTTTCTACTGCTACCACTTTTACTATCTTACTTTTTACTACTACCATTACTATTACTATTTTACATTACTATTCCCCTTTATTTGCTACCACTTTTAAATCTACCTTTTTTTTTAAATCCCCCATTATATTCCCCTATTACATTACCTTATATTACTCTCCCAAACTTTACTATGCTCCACTATTACTCTCCTTTATATTATATGCCCCTTTTATCTGCACCACTTTATTACTCTACCACTATTCCTCCATTATTTTTTACAACTTTTCCAAAATTTTACTACGCTCCCACTATTACTACTGCTACCATATTTATACCTTACATTATACTCCCATATTACTCTGCTACCCAAATTTATTTTACTACCATTATATTACTACTACCATTTTTATATCCCTTTTTAACTAATAACTACTCCCATTATATTACAAACCCCCATATTTTACTGCTCCTTTACTATACCATTATAAATTTACCATTATTTACTATTACCATAAAAAAAACTATTTTCCTTTTACTATTACTACTCCATTACATTCTACTCCTTTTATTACTATGCTACCACTATAACTATTACCATTACTTTCTACCATTTTTACAAATTACTATTACTACTTCACTATTATACCTCCAAACTATACTACGCTACCTTTTACTATTACTACTGCTACCACTATTACTACTGCTACACTTTATACCCTTACATTAATCCCCCTTTATATTACTCTGCTCCACTTTTACTACTGTACCACTATTACTATTTTCCCCACTTTACAACCCCTCTTTACCACCCTTTTACTACTACATTACTTTACTACTGCTCATTTTATACTACCATACTAAAATACTCCTATTTACTACTGTACCACTATTACTATTTCCCCCTTTTACTAAAAACTATTTACCTTTATTTTACACTCTCCCCACTTTTTACTACCCCATTACTATTATACCCTTACTATTTTACCAACTTTCTATGCTACCATTTACTACTTACCCTATTACTACTCCTCATTATTACCCTTTACTATTACTACTCTCCAACTATTAACTCTCCCTTTTTCTATGCTCCCAAACTATTACACTCTACCATTTTTACACTGCTACCACTATTACTACCCCTTAACTATACTACTCCTTACTATTATTTACTCCCACTTTTACTATGTACCACTATTATACCTACCATTATTTTACTCTCCCCTTTATTTATACACCATTACTTTACTTGCTACCCTATTACTATTCCATTCTATTATCCCCAAATTACTTTATTCTGACCACTTTACTATCCCCTTACTTTTTAATACTGCTACCCCCCTATTATTTCCCTTTTTTTCATTTTAAATTATTTTATACCCAACTTTTACTACTGCACCATTATACAAATACCTTTTATTATATCCTTTACTATTACTACTCCATTACTTTTTTGTATCTTACAATTTATTTGCTACCACTATTATCTGCTACCACTATTACTACTGCTCCAAATTTTTACAAATTACTATTTATAGCCTTACATTACTACTCCCATCTTTACTACTGCTACCACATTATCTGCTACCACTTTTTACTACTGCTCCATATTATACCAAATTTACTATTACTATTTCCCCCCTTTTTTTTTTTATATTCCTGTACCATTATTACTACTACCAGTTTTATCTTTTTATACTGCCCCACTATACTACCACCACTATTAACTCTTACATTACTACTGCTACCTATTCCTACACCATATTATTTCCTTACTTAACACTAACTTTTGTTTTTAAATATTTACTACCAATATACTGTTTACCACTATTCTTTCCAATTTTTACAAAATTACAATTTCTCCCAACTATTACTATTTTACTTTTACTACTGCTCCAACTAACACTGCTACCACATTACTACGCTACCCCTTTTATACCCCCATTAATTCTCTCCCAACTATTACACTGACCACTATTCTACTGTCACATTCCCCTATCTACCCCCCATACTATTCAAAACCAAACTATTACTCTGTACCATTTATTCCCAAAATTTTAAACCCTACCACTATTACTATCATTTTTATTTCTACCAAATATTTACTGCTCCCACTTTACTTTCAACTATTACAACTGTAAAAACTATTACTTTGTACTATTTTACGTTTCCCTAAACTGCCCCCTTTATACTGCCCTAACACTATTAAAAATGCCCCCTTTTACTCCCACCCATTATACGCTACCACTATTACTATGCTACCATATTATACTGCACCACTATTTATCCCTTTTTAAATATTACTACCACTATTACTACTTCCAATTTTAATACTGCCAACTATTTTTAACTTTTTATACTGCTCCATTTTACTACTGCTCCCTTTTACTCTGCCCATTTTATTACTACTGTCCCCTTTATTATATGCTCCCACTATTACTACTGCACCACATTCTTTTTTTTTTTTTTACTGCTACCACTTTATACTGCTACCACTTTACTACTGCTAAACACTATTATACTTTTTACAACTATTATTTTTACTCTAACAATTTACACTGCTACAACTTTTATTTTTAGACTATTACTATGTTTCCACTTTTATACTCCCTCCCACTTTAACTGCTACCCTTTTTTGCTCCCTTTTTAACTCTCCTTTACTATTAACAAATTCAGTCCCATTTTACTACTTACCATATTACTATGCAAACCACTATTACTTTTCCTGCTACCACTATTACTACTGCTACCCCTTTTACTAGCTACACTATTACTAGCACCACTATTATACGTACCACTTTTACTACTGTCCCATTTGCTACCACTATTACTATTTCCCAAAAAATTTTAACTATCATTCAATCTACTATACCATATTATACTGCACCCTATTATACGCTCCCATATTTATGCTACCATAATACTGCTACCACTTTTATATGTACCACATTACTACGCTACCACTATTACTACGCTACATATTTTTCCTTTACATTTTATTACTTTCTCCAAACTTTAACTCTACAATATTAATGTTCCACTATTATACTGCTACCACTATTACACTGCTACCATTTTTTGCTACCCTTTTATACTGTCCACTTTACTATGCACCATATTAATTTAACCATTTTTGTCCCCTTTCTTGTACCCTTTTATATGTCCTTTTCAATGTACACTTTACACCTCCTTTTAATTTTTACCTAATTCACTGTCCCTTTTCTCCATATTTTAAATTCGGGGATTTTTCCCTTCCCCTCCAGTGAGGGTTTTACCTCTGGAAATGTCCCTCCAGTGGGGGTCCCATAAGGGTATTGTCCCCTTCCAGTGATGGTCCATCATGGTAGTTGTCCCCTTCCATATTGGTCCCATCAGGAAATACTGTCCCCTCTCCATGAGGGAAAAAAAACTGTGACTGTCCCCTTTCCAGTGATGGTACCCTTGGTGTACTGTACCCTCTCCAGTGATGTACCTTCGGGGGTTACTGTCCCCTCCCCCCTGATGGTCCCCATATGGTAGCACTGACCCTTCAGTGAGGGTTCCATCATGGTTATGACCTTCTCCAGTGGGGTTTCCATCATGAAACCTGTCCCCTCCCCTGGGGGTCCATAGGAGCCTACCCTTTTCAGTGATGGCCCATCAGGGAGTATGTCCCCTCCCCGTGATGGTACCATCAGGTGGGGGGCGTCCTCTCCAGGGATGGCCTCAGGGTAGCTCTTACTCTCTCCAGGAGGTCCCATCAGGGTTTGTACTTTCCTCTCCAGTATGGTCCCATGGTGTACTGTACTCTCTCCAGTGAGGTTCCATGGTAGCACTGTACCTCCCCTTAGGTACCTTTGGTTTTAACGCCCCCTCTCCATTTTGGTACCATCAGGGTATACTTTACTCTTTCCAGTGATGGTTCCATCATGGTGACTGTACCCTCTCCATTATGGTACCATGGTAGCACGTACCCTCTCCAGTGTGGTACCACATTTTAGACTGACTCTCTGGATGGTCCCTCAGGGTAGCCTGTACCCTCCCCGTGTGGTCCATCAGGTAGCATGTCCCTTTCCCCGTGAGGGTAACCATCTGGTAGACTGTCCCCCTTCCGTGTGGTACCATCAGGTGACTGTACCCTCTCAGTGATTACCATCAGTAGCACTGAAACCCTCCCAGTGATTACCATAGGTAGACTGTACCCTTCCATGTGGTACATCATGGTAGCACGTACCCTCCCCCATGTTACCTCAGGAGCATGTACCCCCCCTGATTACCACATGGTAACTGTACCCTTTCAGTGATGGTTTTAATGGTAGCACTGTCCCTTCCAGTGAGGGTACATCTGGTAGCACTGTACCTCCCCCAGTGAGGGTACCACATGGTAGTCTGTCCCTCCCCATTTTTGGTAACATGGTAGATGTCCCCTCTCCGGGGTTCTTGGTTCCTGATTTGGGTCCACAAATTTCCCCCTTCCCCCGGAACTCCCCTCCCGTGGGGAAAGTGTTATCTAGGGATGGTACCATCAGGTAGTACTGTACCTCCCCGTGATGGACCATCTGGCAGCACTGTCCCTCCCCAAATGATGGACCATCATGGTAGTACTGTACCCCCCCAGGATGTCCACCCGGGTAGCCGTCCCCTCTCCAGCGATGGATGGCGTACTGTACCCTCCCAAGATGGTACCTCATGGTAGCACTGGCCCCTCCAATGGGTCCCCTCTGGTGCACTTCCCCTTTCCGTGAGGGTACCATCGGGTAGTTTGTTCCCAAAAAGACGTCCCTCTGTACCCAACAAAACTGTCACTATTATGTGCTGTCGACCTGCATTTTACTACTCCGTGGTCCAGTATCCGCGGGTGGGTGCTAGTTGAAAAAATCCCCCCCCAGGGGATGTTACTTCACGTTTTTGTCTTCCATGTCCCCTAAATTCAACAAGTCTGAGGGAGTGATCGCCCCTTTTCAAGGCGAGGGACTCACGCCCTTCCAAGGGTGAGAGACAAACGCCCTTTCCCAAGGGTGAGAGATACGCCCTTTCCCAAGGCTAGGGACGACGACCTTCCAAGGTGAGGGACTGACGACCTTCCAAGGGTGAGGGATGTCGCCCTTCAAGGTTGGGGACTGAGCCCTTCCAAGGTTTGAGGGACTGACGACTTCCAATGTGGGGGATGACCCCTTCCCAAGGGTGGGGGGACTGTCGCCCTTCAAGGTTGAGGGTGACGCCCTTCCAAGGTTGGGGAGAGCCCTTCCAAAGGTTTGAGGATAAGCCCTTCCAAGTGTAGGGACGAACCCCTTTCCCGAGGGTGGGGGAAACGACGCCCTTTCCAGGGTGGGGGATGACGCCCTTCCCAAAAGGGTGAGGGACTGACGACCTTCCAAGTGGGGGACTGCGACCTCCCAAGGGTGGGGGGATGACGCCCTTCCCAAGGGTGAGGGACTGACGCCTTCCCGGGGTGGGGACTGACGACCCCCAAAGGGTTGAGGGGACTGCGCCCTTCCAAAGTGTGAGGGCTGACGCCCTTTCCAGGGTAGGGACTGAGATTTTAAAATGTGGGGGAAAAGACACCTTCCCAAGGGTGAGGGCTGTCGACCTTCCAGTTGGGGACTACGCCCTTCCAAGGTTGAGGGACTGCCCCCTTCCCAAGGTTGAGGGACTACGATTCCCCAATGTGAGGGATGCGCCCTTCCCAAAGGGTGAGGGACTGTCGCCCTTTCCCAAAGGTTGAGGGACTGCGACCTTTAAAGGGGTTGAGGGATGACGACCTTCCAAGGTTGAGTGACTAACGCCCTTCCCAAGTGTGAGGGATGACGACCTTCCGGGGGTGAGGGACGGACGATTTCCCGAGGTGGGGGGACTGACGACCTTTCCAAGGGTGGGGGATGACCCCTTCCGTTGGGGATGACGACCTCCCAAGGGGGGGGACTAGACCTTCCCAAGGGTGAGGGCTGACGACCCCCCCCGGGTGGGGCTGCGCCTTCCGGGTTTGGGATGACGCCCTTTCCAATGTGGGGGACTGCGACCTTCGAGGGGGGGGGGACTGACGACCTTCCAAAGTGTGGGGAATGACGCCCTTCCCAAAGGGTGGGGGACGTGCCCTTTCCCAAGGTTAGGGACTGACCCCTTCCCAAAGGGTTGGGGACTGACGCCCTTCCCAAGGGTTTGAGGACTGACGCCCTTCCCAAGGGGTGGGGGTTGACGACCCCCAAAGGGGTGAGGGAGGGACACCTTCCAAGTGTGAGGGACTGACGACCCCCAAAGGGGGTAAGGGACTCGGACCTTCAAGGTTGAGGGACTGACGCCCTTCCAAGGGTGAGGGATGACGCCCTTTTCCAAGGGAAAGGGGACTGACCCCTTTCCCAAGGTTGGGGACTGACGCCCTTCCCAAAGGGGTTTAAGGGGACGACATTTTCCCAAAGGGTGGGGGACTGACAAACCCTTCCAAAGGGGTGAGGGATGAGACTTCCAAGGGTAAGGGACGACGACCTTCAAGGTTTTAGGGACTGGACCTTCCAAAGGGGTGGGACTGCCCGCCTTTCCCAAGGGGTTTGGGAGACGCTTCAAAGGTTGAGGGACTGAGCCCTTTCCAAGGTTGGGGGGCCTTCCAAAGGGGAGGGGATGACGACCCCAGGGGTGGGGACTGATGTCTCATCGTTTACAAAAAAAATTTACTCGTGTCTGGCCTTCATACCGAACATCCCTATTTTGAAGCGGGTTTTAAAAATTTGCCAACATCTGGGGTTTAATTACCACTCTAAGTTTTCCCCCCCCTGGAGTTTTCATTAGGGAGTTTCAGGGGGTCAACGCCCCTCGGCCGGTCGAGCCCGGCCTCATGGTGGATCAGGCTGTTACGTGGCCGACGCAAGCTGATACAAAACCACCCCCCCGTTGGGTCAGGTACTGATTTTAGGTGCTTGTCCAGTGCCTTTTGAAGACAGCCGGGGGCTATTGATATCCCCCTTATGTTGGGGAGGCAGTTGAACATTTGGTCCTGACACTACTGGATGTCTCTCATGTTTTGTGGCGCCCCGCTTTTCATCGGGGGAATGTTGCATCTCCTCCCGGTCTTTTGCTTTCATATGGGTGATTTTGTGTGCAATTTTGGTACCAATCCCTCCAGGACCTTCCAAGTGTATATTATCATGTATCTCTCTCGCCTGCGTTCCAGGGAATACAGATCAAGAACCTTCAACCGTTCCCAGTAGTTTAGGTGCATTATCGCACTTACATGTGCCGTGAAAGTTCTTTGTACACTCTCCAGGTCTGCAATGTCGCCAGCCTTGAAGGGGGCTGTTAGTGTACAGCCGTATTCCAGCCTAGAGAACACAAGCGATTTGAAGAGGATCACGGGCTTGGAGTCCCTAATTTTGAAGGTTCTCATTATCCATCCTATCATTTTCCTAGCAGATGAGGTAGATACATTGTGGTCTTTGAAGGTGAGTTGCTCTGACATTATCCATGTAACTCCTCTGCCTGTTGGGACCTCGGTGAACTTTAAAATTACCCAGGTGCCTGTTGGGACCTCGGGATTTTTTTTTTTTAAGTCTTCTGGCGTTAGTAATTTAATTGTGGTTAATATTAACGTTAGTTAATATATTGTGGTATGTTAGTACCTGTTAGGTAAGACACATATGCAACAGTTAGGTATCTTTATTTCGAAACGTTTCGCCTACACAGTAGGCTTCTTCAGTCGAGTACAGAAAAGTTGATAGAAGCAGAAGATACTTGAAGACGATGTAATCAGTCCATCACCCTTAAAGTTTTGAGGTGGTCAGTCCCTCAGTCTGGAGAAGAGCATTGTTCCGTTGTCTGAAACAATATGAAGTTGAAGTGACAGAATGGGGCCTTATATAGTGCCAGGAGGTGAGACGTAGGTTGATTTGGGAGGGCAGGTCCTTCTCAAACCCAGCCGTTCTCACTAGTAGAGGTTGTCGAAGTAGATGGTCTGTACCAAGATACCCTTGTGTTGCAGTGTCTGACAGAATGAACATTAAAATGGTATAAAATACCGACAGATTGTTAGGTAAGACACATATGCAACAGTTAGGTATCTTTATTTTGAAACGTTTCGCTACACAGTAGGCTTCTTCAGTCGAGTACAGAAAAGTTTGATAGAAGCAGAAGATACTTGAAGACGATGTAATCAGTCCATCACCCTTAAAGTTTTGAGGTGGTCAGTCCCTCAGTCTGGAGAAGAGCATTGTTCCGTTGTCTGAAACAATATGAAGTTGAAGTGACAGAATCGGGCCTATCAACTTTTCTGTACTCGACTGAAGAAGCCTACTGTGTAGGCGAAACGTTTCAAAATAAAGATACCTAACTGTTGCATATGTGTCTTACCTAACAATCTGTCGGTATTTTATACCATTTTAATGTTCATGTTAGTACCTGTTTATAAGTATACTTGTTGCTTCTAATTGCAAAATAAACACAGTGAAAAGCGTGGGTGCCATAGGGACGATAAGAGAACACAGTATCAACATCCGTGCGCCCAGATTATTCAGCATCTTACCAGAAGATATCAAACACTGCTGAAACAAGTGTAGAAGTTCGAAAGTGGAAACTGGATAAGTATCATCTCCAGGTGCCAGATGAACCAGGCTGTGATGGACATACGGGGCAGCAGGCTTCCAACAGCAGCCTGGTTGACCAGGCAAGCCTGGCCCAAGCCCGGGCTCTCTGAATTCATGAAAGTATATCAGAGGTTAGGGTAGGTAAGGTAAGGTTAGGGTAGGTAAGGTAAGGTTAGGTTAGGTAAGGTTAGGTAAGGTTAGGTTAGGTAAGGTTAGGTTAGGTTAGGTTAGGTTAGGTTAGGTTAGGTTAGGTAAGGTTAGGTAAGGTTAGGTTAGGTAAGGTTAGGTAGGTTAGGTTAGGTAAGGTTAGGTAGGTTAAGGTTAGGTTAGGTAAGGTTAGGTTAAGTAGGTTAGGTTAGGTTAGGTTAGGTAAGGTTAGGTTAGGTAAGGTTAGGTTAGGTATAGGTTAGGTTAGGTTAGGTTAGTAGGTAAGGTTAGGTTAGGTAAGGTTAGGTTAGGTAAGGTTAGGTAAGGTTAGGTTAGGTAAGTGTAAGGTTAGGTTAGTAGTTAGGTGTAGGTTAGGTAAGGTTAGGTTAGGTAGGTTAGGTAGGTTAGGTTAGGTAAGGTTAGGTTAGGTGGGTTAAGGTTAGGTTAGGTAAGGTTAGTTAGGGTTAGGTAAGGTTAGGTTAGGTTAGGTAAGGTTAGGTAAGGTTAGGTTAGGTAAGGTTAGGTTAGGTAAGGTTTGGTTAGGTTAGGTAAGGTTAGGTTAGGTTAGGTAAGGTTAGGTAAGGTTAGGTTAGGTAAGGTTAGGTTAGGTAAGGTTAGGTTAGGTTAGGTAAGGTTAGGTAAGGTTAGGTTAGGTTAGGTAAGGTTAGGTAAGGTTAGGTTAGGTAAGGTAAGGTTAGGTTAGGTAAGGTTTGGTTAGGTAAGGTTAGGTTAGGTTAGGTAAGGTTAGGTTAGGTTAGGTAAGGTTAGGTTAGGTAAGGTTAGGTTAGGTTAGGTACACTGGTTGTTACTGTTAGGAAGACCAGAGGATCAAGGTGTTGATCCTTCAGGGACCCTTCCTATATGAAGGTCCCCCTTCTATGCCAAGGGCCCCTTCTACGTCAAGGGCACCTTCTACGTCAAGGGCTCCTTCTACGTCAAGGGCACCTTCTACGTCAAGGACCCCATCTACGTCAATGGCCCCTTCTACATCAAGGACCCCCACCTATGCCAAGGACCCATTCAAGGATCCCCCTCCACGTCAAGGACCCCTTCTACATCAAAGGACCCCTCTTTGTTAAGAACCCTTGTACATCAAGGATCCCTTCTACATCAAGGGCCCCTTCTACATCGAGAACTTTCTGCATCAAGGACCTTTTCTACATCAAGGACCCTTTCTGCATCAAGGACCCTTTCTGCATCAAGGGTCCTCTCTGCATTAAGGACATCCCGCATACTTCAAGGACCCCATCTACCACACCAAGAATTCCTTTTACCATCAAGGACACCCTTCTTCACCCTCACCAAGGGCCACCCTTTCCACAACAAGGAACCCTTTCCTCATCATCAAGATCCCCTCTCCCTCACCATAAAGGACCAATCTCCATCACCATTAAGGACCTCTCACCATCAAGGACCTCTCTCACCATCAACGATCTCTCTCACCATCAACGATCTCTCACCATCAAGGACCTCTCTCACCATCAAGGACTTCTCTCACCATCAAGGACCTCTCTCACCATCAAAGATCTCCCTCACCATCAAGGATCTCTCACCATCAAGGACCTCCCTCGCCATCAAGGACCTCTCTCGCCATCAAGGACCTCTCTCACCATCAAAGATCTCCCTCATCATCAAGGACCTCCCTCGCCATCAAGGACCTCTCTCACCATCAAGGACCTCTCTCACCATCAAGGACCTCTCTCACCATCAAGAACCTCTCACCAAGGACCTCTCACCATCAAGGACCTCCCTCACCATCAAGGACCTCCCTCACCATCAAGGACCTCCCTCACCATCAAGGACCTCCCTCACCATCAAGGACCTCCCTCACCAAGGACCTCTCACCATCAAGGACCTCCCTCACCATCAAGGACCTCTCTCACCATCAAGGACCTCTCTCACCATCAAGGACCTCTCACCAAGGACCTCTCTCACAATCAAGGACCTCTCTCACAATCAAGGACCTCTCTCACCATCAAGGACCTCTCTCACCAAGGACCTCTCACCATCAAGGACCTCTCTCACCATCAAGGACCTCTCTCGCCATCAAGGACCTCTCTCACCAAGGACCTCTCTCACCAAGGACCTCCCTCACCATCAAGGACCTCTCTCACCATCAAGGACCTCTCCCGCCATCAAGGACCTCTCTCACCATCAAGGACCTCTCTCACCATCAAGGACCTCCCTCACCATCAAGGACCTCTCTCACCATCTAAAACCTCTCTCACCATCTAAAACCTCTCACCATCAAGGACCTCCCTCACCATCAACGATCTCTCACCATCAAGGACCTCCCTCACCATCAAGGACCTCTCTCACCATCTAGGATCTCACCATCAAGGACCTCTCTCACCATCAAGAACCTCTCACCAAGGACCTCTCACCATCAAGGACCTCCCTCACCATCAAGGACCTCTCTCACCATCAAGGACCTCCCTCACCAAGGACCTCTCTCATCAAGGACCTCTCTCACCATCAAGGACCTCTCTCACCATCAAGGACCTCTCTCACCATCAAGGACCTCTCCGTCATTTATGAATCAACGAGGCAGAAAATTAATCTATCACGTCGTCGCTATTCACGTACCAGAAGCTGACCCAAAACACACACCCTCCCTCCCCCCTCTCCCCCCCTCTTTTCCCCTTCCTCTTTCTTCCTCTTTCCCCCTCCCTCTTTCCTCCCCAAAACCACTGCTACTACCCTCCAAACCACTGCTACTACCCTTCCAAAACCACTGCTACTACCCCCACCGAAAACACTGCTACTACCCCCACCGAAAACACTGCTACTACCCGACCGAAAACACTGCTACTACCCCACCGAAAACACTGCTACTACCCCCACCAAAACCACTGCTACTTCCAAAACCACTGCTACTACCCATCACCAAAACCACTACTACTACCCACCAAAGCCACAACTACCACCCTTCACCTCTTCAGCCCAACTACTACCCCATTACAACCACAAAACCCACACCACAGACCCCCACTCAAAAAATTCTAGTCCTCCTTCCCCTCTCTCCCCTCTCCCCCCTCTCTCTCCCCTCTCCCCTCCCCTAGCTAAGGTAAGGACCAGGTCTCAGCTACCTGTGGCTCGCGGAAGCCTTCGGTTTAAATCCAATTATTCGCTTGATTGCATAGACGGTGCTGCAATTGATCCTCTAATTGCAGCTGACCCTGAGGGCATGTCAGAAGAGGGGATGAGGGGGGTAGCTTGTGTGGGGGAGGGTAGCTTCTGTGGCGGTGGGGGTATGAGGAATGGTTTTGAAAGGGGGTGGGGGAGATGTCTAAGAGATGGAAGAAGGGAAGCAGTTAGGATGGTGAGACTGACTGACACAGACTGACAGGCTGACACAGACTGACAGGCTGACACAGACTGACAGGCTGACACAGACTGACTGGCTGACACTGACACTGACTGACACAGAGGTGACTGATAGACTCAGATTGACTGACACTGGCTGACAGACACTGATTGGCTGACACAGACTGGCTGACAGACACAGACTGACACTGACTGACACAGAGGTGACTGATAGACACAGATTGACTGACACTGACAGATTGACGAACTGAGAGATTGATTAGGAGGGAGATGCAGCCTCTTAGGAGAAAAAGATGCTGCTACAAACCAGAGGATGACAGCCACGACTGCAAATTTATTAAAAAGGATTATATGTGAAGAATAGAGAATACTGAAAGCCACTAATAAGAACATAAGAATGGAGGAGCACTGCAGAAGGCTTATTAGCCCATACAAGACACGTCCTTCTCAGAACCATTTCTACCTACTTGTTCATGTTGGGTTTTCCAAATTAGACTTAAACTGGATATATTATAGACGATTCTGTTTGTATTACATATATGAAAAGGCGACAAAGGGTGTGTTTCTAGGGCTGGGATGGAGGGGGTAGTTAGCAGGGTAGGAAACACCAGGAATGATGTAAGAAAAGTGGTGGAGGCTCGATCCTCTGTCAACTTCTGTCTGTCTTCGACCAGCCAAGGCGTAGAATTAGATGTGCAACATCTGGGTATCTTTATTTTCAAACATTTCGTCATCCAGTGGCTTTATCAATACAAGGACATAATGTGAAGAAAGTAGGATTATATACGAGAAACGAGGTAATCAGTCCCTCAGCCTTGGAGTTGGTGAATCTGAAGAATCTGAAGAAAAACAGGAATATTTGTACTTACATACTGACTTCAGATAAAGGAGATGCAGCAGACGAAGGCTCTCTCCTTCTGTGGGCAGGATACCCAGGATTCTGCCCCAGGAACTGGGACGTCACCAGCATGTCCACGTCGTATATCCTCTGGTATGAGCACTAGTCTCTGCCTACCTTCATCGGTACACAGTGTACCGAGAAGCCTTCCAGTGGGTATAGGCTGAGGTTGTACATTAATGGTACACAGTACCCACAAGATGAAGAATTAGACAAATGTGCACCATCTGGGTATCTTTTATTTATAGACGTTTCGCGATCTAGAGGATTTATCAGTACAACAGAAAAGGTAATTAATCTCTTACCTTAAAGATAGTTAAGAGTACCGTAGTCTTGGAGAATCTGAACCACAATCCTTCTATTGTTTTGATAAAGCTTCTGGAGGGCGAAACATCAAATCAAGATTCCCAGATGTTGCACTTGTCTAATTCTTTATAGGCTGAGGTATACAAGGGCACTTGCTGTACCCTGATTAATCATCGTGGCCTTCACAGAGTTAGTGGCCCTCATGACGCAGTTGTTGTCGCTAATGGACCTGTGACGGAAGCCTCGGTGGTCTTGAAGACATGGATTATGGCGGGAATCTTTTCCTCGACGCTGCAGGTCGAACTGGAGAGTCGAAGTGCACCTTCAATAGCATGTGACCAGTTATCTCGTGCAGGTACATCCGCACACCAGCTGCTGGAACTGTTGCACCCTATCCAGCTGCTGGAACTGTTGCACCCCATTCAGCTGCTGGAACTGTTACACCCCTGTCAGCTGCTGGAACTGTTGCACCCTATCCAGGTGCTGGAACTGATGCACCCCATCCGGCTGCTGGAACTGTTGCACCCCATTCAGCTGTTGGAACTGTTGCACCCCATCCAGCTGCTGGAACTGTTGCACTCCATCCAGCTGCTGCAACTGATGCCCCCCATCCAGCTGCTGCAACTGATGCCCCCCATCCAGCTGCTGGAACTGATGCCCCCCATCCAGCTGCTGGAACTGTTGCACCCCATCCAGCTGCTGCAACTGATGCACCCCATCCAGCTGCTGCAACTGATGCACCCCATCCAGCTGCTGGAACTGTTCCACCCCATCCAGCTGCTGGAGCTGTTTCACCCCATCCAGCTGCTGCACCCTAACCAGCTGCTGGAACTTCTGCACCCCATTCAGCTGCTGGAACTGCTACAGGTCATAGGCTTCCCTTACCAGGAATTCGTCATCATAACCAAAGGTTCTGAAAACGAAAGTCATCACCTTTGTAGTCTCTTACCAGACAACACCTGCTGAACCCAACAGACCTTATGGATGAAGAATTGGACACACGTGCAACATATGGGTATATTGTAGACGTTTCGCCTTCCGCGACTTATCAATGCAGGGACATGACTCACGAAATCGTAATGACACGATTGCAAACAAACCATACCACTGGCGGGGATAGAACCCGCGATCAGAGAGTCTCAAAACACCAGACCGGGACATAATGGGAAGACAATCACCCAGGGAGGTATTACCGTCCTGTGGTAGTAGGTTGGTAGACAACCACCCAGGGAGGTACTACCATCCTGTGGTAGTAGGTTGGTAGACAACCACCACCCAGGAAGGTACTACCATCCTGTGGTAGTAGGTTGGTAGACAACCACCCAGAGAGGTAATACCATCCTGTGGTAATAGGTAGGTAGACAGCAACCGACCAGGGAGGTACTACCATCCTGTGGTAGTAGGTTGGTAGACAACAATCACCCAGGGAGGTACTACCGTCCTGTGGTAGTAGGTTGGTAGACAACCACCCAGGGAGGTACTACCATCCTGTGGTAGTAGGTTGGTAGACAACAACCACCCAGGGAGGTACTACCATCCTGTGGTAGTAGGTTGGTAGACAACCACCCAAGGAAGTACTCCCATCCTGTGGTAGTAGGTTGGTAGACAACAACCACCCAGGGAAGTACTTCCATCCTGTGGTAGTAGGTTGGTAGACAACCACCCAGGGAAGTACTACCATCCTGTGGTAGTAGGTTGGTAGACAGCAACCACCCAGGGAGGTACTACCATCCTGTGGTAGTAGTTTGGTAGACAGCAACCACCCAGGGAGGTACTCCCATCCTGTGGTAGTAGGTTGGTAGACAACCACCCAGGGAGGTACTACCGTCCTGTGTTAGTAGGTTGGTAGACAACCACCCAGGGAAGTACTACCGTCCTGTGGTAGTAGGTTGGTAGACAACAACCACCCAGGGAAGTACTCCCATCGTGTGGTAGTAGGTTGGTAGACAACCACCCAGGGAAGTACTCCCATCGTGTGGTAGTAGGTTGGTAGACAACAACCACCCAGGGTGGTACTACCATCCTGTGGTAGCAGGTTGGTAGACAGCAACCACGCAGGGAGGTACTACCGTCCTGTGGTAGTAGGTTGGTAGACAACAACCACGCAGGGAGGTACTACCGTCCTGTGTTAGTAGGTTGGTAGACAACAACCACCCAGGGAAGTACTCCCATCCTGTGGTAGTAGGTTGGTAGACAACCACCCAGGGTGGTACTACCATCCTGTGGTAGTAGGTTGGTAGACAACCACGCAGGGAGGTACTACCGTCCTGTGGTAGTAGGTTGGTAGACAGCAACCACCCAGGGAAGTACTCCCATCCTGTGGTAGTAGGTTGGTAGACAACCACCCAGGGAGGTACTACCGTCCTGTGGTAGTAGGTTGGTAGACAACCACCCAGGGTGGTACTACCGTCCTGTGGTAGTAGGTTGGTAGACAACCACCCAGGGTGGTACTACCGTCCTGTGGTAGTAGGTTGGTAGACAACCACCCAGGGAGGTACTACCGTCCTGTGGTAGTAGGTTGGTAGACAACAACCACCCAGGGAGGTACTACCGTCCTGTGGTAGTAGGTTGGTAGACAACACCCACCCAGGGAGGTACTACCGTCCTGTGGTAGTAGGTTGGTAGACAGCAACCACCCAGGGAAGTACTCCCATCCTGTGGTAGTAGGTTGGTAGACAACCACCCAGGGAGGTACTACCATCCTGTGGTAGTAGGTTGGTAGACAACCACCCAGGGAGGTACTACCATCCTGTGGTAGTAGGTTGGTAGACAACAACCACCCAGGGAAGTACTCCCATCCTGTGGTAGTAGGTTGGTAGACAACAACCACCCAGGGAGGTACTACCGTCCTGTGGTAGTAGGTTGGTAGACTACCCAGGGAGGTACTACCATCCTGTGGTAGTAGGTTGGTAGACAGCAACCACCCAGGGAGGTACTCCCATCCTGTGGTAGTAGGTTGGTAGACAGCAACCACCCAGGGAGGTACTACCATCCTGTGGTAGTAGGTTGGAAGACAACAACCACCCAGGGAGGTACTATCGTCCTGTGGTAGTAGGTTGGTAGACAACCACCCAGGGAGGTACTACCGTCCTGTGGTAGTAGGTTGGTAGACAACCACCCAGGGAGGTACTACCATCCTGTGGTAGTAGGTTGGTAGACAACAACCACCCAGGGAGGTACTACCGTCCTGTGGTAGTAGGTTGGTAGACAACACCCAGGGAGGTACTACCGTCCTGTGGTAGTAGGTTGGTAGACAACAACCACCCAGGGAGGTACTACCGTCCTGTGGTAGTAGGTTGGTAGACAACAACCACCCAGGGAGGTACTACCGTCCTGTGGTAGTAGGTTGGTAGACAACCACCCAGGGAGGTACTACCGTCCTGTGGTAGTAGGTTGGTAGACAACCACCCAGGGAGGTACTACCATCCTGTGGTAGTAGGTTGGTAGACAACCACCCAGGGAGGTACTACCATCCTGTGGTAGTAGGTTGGTAGACAACCACCCAGGGAGGTACTACCATCCTGTGGTAGTAGGTTGGTAGACAACCACCCAGGAAGGTACTACCATCCTGTGGTAGTAGGTTGGTAGACAACAACCACCCAGGGAGGTACTACCGTCCTGTGGTAGTAGGTTGGTAGACAACAACCACCCTGGGAGGTACTACCATCCTGTGGAAGTAGGATGGTAGACAACAACCACCCAGGGAGGTACTACCATCCTGTGGAAGTAGGATGGTAGACAACAACCACCCAGGGAGGTACTACCATCCTGTGGCAGTAGGTAGTAGGCAATTATAAATCATAATAAACATTATATAAGGGTATCTGAGGCTTTTTCAAGCTTGATTCATTGATGACCGAGGTTATTTACATAATCTAAACCCAGGCTCATTTAAGAATGCTCTGGTTTGTCTTAAGTGTCAAGGTTCTGCTCCAAGGAATTAGGGCTGTTTCCCTGCCATCTTGGGGTAGACCAGCGTGTGCCTAAAGAGTGGTGGGATAAATTATGGCCGTCTTCCTTGGATAACCTATCGATGTCTTCCTTTAGTTTCAAATGAGTCTGCCATAGACCCGTTTTCTTAATTTTATGAACAATTCTTAAAATCTATGTTCTGTATTCAGATTGTCAGGTGTTTTATATGCCCAAGTTTGACTGAATGTTACATAATTATGTCAGTAATATTAATTTCACCAGGAAATCAGTCTATTACAAGTGCTTGTTGCCTGTCTTCTATTCCTGTAATACTTAATCTTTCTGACACGGGGCACCGAGACTCCTGCATCCCTCTCTTTCTTAACAACATTCCTCGGAACGAATTTGTTAGGACGTCCTACTCATTTCTGCAACATTGCAAGCTCCTGATGTGTTGATTGCAACATGAAAGGCCTAGAGCTATCATACAACTTCCTTTATGTTTGTTTTGCATCTTGTATCGATTCTTCGCGATTTTTGCATATATATATAATATTAAATAATATATAATATATATATATATTATATATATATACAACCACACACACAACACACACACACACACACACACATACACACACACACATTTTTTGACTTTGTTATATCTGCAGTAACAAAGGTATTTTGAGCACTGGCACTGGTGAAGCAGTGCCATTGCCAGTGCCAACTGGACTTTAGGACGGTGAGAAACATTGTCCTTCATTAATTTAGCTGCGGAAATAAAATGTCCTTAAATTCAAGAATGAAAAAAATTGGTCTAGAGTTATTGTGTGTTTGTCAACTTAGTCTGGAGTAGTGTGTCAACTTAGTCTGGAGTAGTGTGTCAACTTAGTCTGGAGTAGTGTGTCAACTTAGACTTGGGTAGTGTGTACAACTTAGTCTGGATATGTGTGTCAACTTAGTCTGGAGTAGTGTGTCAACTTAGTCGGAGTAGTCTGTCACTTGTCTGGAGTAGTCTGTCAACTTAGTCTGGAGTAGTGATGTAACTTAGTCTGGAGTAGTGTGTCAACTTAGTCTGGAGTAGTGTGTCAACTTAGTCTGGAGTAGTGTGTCAACTTAGTCTGGAGTAGTGTGTCAACTTAGTCTGGAGTAGTGTGTCAAACTTAGTCTGGAGTAGTGTGTCAACTTAGTCTGGAGTAGTGTGTCAACTTAGTCTGGAGTAGTCTGTCAACTTAGTCTGGAGTAGTCTGTCAACTTAGTCTGGAGTAGTGTGTGTCAACTTAGTCTGGAGTAGTCTGTCAACTTAGTCTGGAGTAGTGTGTCAACTTAGTCTGGAGTAGTGTGTCAACTTAGTCTGGAGTAGTGTGTCAACTTAGTCTGGAGTAGTCTGTCAACTTAGTCTGGAGTAGTGTGTCAACTTAGTCTGGAGTAGTCTGTCAACTTAGTCTGGAGTAGTGTGTCAACTTAGTCTGGAGTAGTGTGTCAACTTAGTCTGGAGTAGTGTGTCAACTTAGTCTGGAGTAGTCTGTCAACTTAGTCTGGAGTAGTGTGTCAACTTAGTCTGGAGTAGTCTGTCAACTTAGTCTGGAGTAGTGTGTCAACTTAGTCTGGAGTAGTGTGTCAACTTAGTCTGGAGTAGTGTGTCAACTTAGTCTGGAGTAGTGTGTAACTTAGTCTGGAGTAGTCTGTCAACTTAGTCTGGAGTAGTGTGTCAACTTAGTCTGGAGTAGTCTGTCAACTTAGTCTGGAGTAGTCTGTCAACTTAGTCTGGAGTAGTGTGTCAACTTAGTCTGGAGTAGTGTGTCAACTTAGTCTGGAGTAGTGTGTCAACTTAGTCTGGAGTAGTCTGTCAACTTAGTCTGGAGTAGTCTGTCAACTTAGTCTGGAGTAGTGTGTCAACTTAGTCTGGAGTAGTCTGTCAACTTAGTCTGGAGTAGTGTGTCAACTTAGTCTGGAGTAGTGTGTCAACTTAGTCTGGAGTAGTGTGTCAACTTAGTCTGGAGTAGTCTGTCAACTTAGTCTGGAGTAGTGTGTCAACTTAGTCTGGAGTAGTGTGTCAACTTAGTCTGGAGTAGTGTGTCAACTTAGTCTGGAGTAGTCTGTCAACTTAGTCTGGAGTAGTCTGTCAACTTAGTCTGGAGTAGTCTGTCAACTAGTCTGGAGTAGTGTGTCAACTTAGTCTGGAGTAGTTGTCAACTTAGTCTGGAGTAGTGTGTCAACTTAGTCTGGGTAGTGTGTCAACTTAGTCTGGAGTAGTTTGTCAACTTAGTCTGGAGTAGTGTGTCAACTTAGTCTGGAGTAGTTTGTCAACTTAGTCTGGAGTAGTGTGTCAACTTAGTCTGGAGTAGTGTGTCAACTTAGTCTGGAGTAGAGTGTCAACTTAGTCTGGAGTAGTTTGTCAACTTAGTCTGGAGTAGTGTGTCAACTTAGTCTGGAGTAGTGTGTCAACTTAGTCTGGAGTAGTGTGTCAACTTAGTCTGGAGTAGTCTGTCAACTTAGTCTGGAGTAGTGTGTCAACTTAGTCTGGAGTAGTCTGTCAACTTAGTCTGGAGTAGTGTGTCAACTTAGTCTGGAGTAGTTTGTCAACTTAGTCTGGAGTAGTGTGTCAACTTAGTCTGGAGTAGTGTGTCAACTTAGTCTGGAGTAGTCTGTCAACTTAGTCTGAGTAGTGTGTCAACTTAGTCTGGAGTAGTGTGTCAACTTAGTCTGGAGTAGTGTGTCAACTTAGTCTGGAGTAGTGTGTCAACTTAGTCTGGAGTAGTGTGTCAACTTAGTCTGGAGTAGTGTGTCAACTTAGAATGTATCTCCCCCTTCTATTTCCCACTCCATCTCTCCCTTATTCCCTCCCTCCCTCCTTCTAGGTACTTGTCATTCATCCTCCCTCTCTCCCTTCCACTCCCCTTTTCTTCTGCCAACTTAACAGACCTGAGGGTGAAACGAGGGAAGGAGAATTGGAGAGAAGAGAGATAACCTGAGGGGATAGACGAAGCAGAAAATATGGTGAAATTGGTGTAAGGGGAACCGAGGGGTAAGAGGAGGAGGGGAGAAGAAGAGGAAGATAAAAGAGGGGGAGAGGAGGGGCAGAAGAGGAAGGAGGAGAGACAATTGAGAGAAGAAATGAGATAATTGAGTTGAGGGAGAAGATGGTAGGCAACAGTTAGGTATCTTTATTCCGAAACGTGTCGACAACACAGCAGGCTGCTACAGTCGAGTACAGAACGTAGGTAGGAGCAGCAAATATGTGAAGACAATGTAGTCAGTCCATCACCCTTGAAGACGTGAATCTGAGGTTGTCAGTCCCTCAGCCTGGAGAAGACTTCTGTTCCATAGTCTTCACATCCTGTCGGTGCTCTTTACCATTTTGATAAATAATATATATATAATATATATATATTATATATATTATATATATATATATATATATATATATATAATATATATATATATATGCATCCTAGGTAGTAGGTTGGTAGACAACCGCCCAGGGAGGTACTACCATCCTGTGATAGTAGGTTGGTAGACAACAACCACCCAGGGAGGTACTACCATCCTGTGATAGTAGGTTGGTAGACAACAACCACCCAGGGAGGTACTACCATCCTGTGATAGTAGGTTAGTAGACAACAACCACCCAGGGAGGTACTACCGTCCTGTGGTAGTAGGTTGGTAGACAACAACCACCCAGGGAGGTACTACCATCCTGTGGTAGTAGGTTGGTAGACAACAACCGCCCAGGGAGGTACTACCGTCCTGTGGTAGTAGGTTAGTAGACAACCGCCCAGGGAGGTACTACCAACCTGTGATAGTAGGTTGGTAGACAACCATCCAGGGAGGTACTACCGACCTGTGGTAGTAGGTTGGTAGACAACAACCACCCAGGGAGGTACTACCGTCCTGTGGTAGTAGGTTGGTAGACAACAACCACCCAGGGAGGTACTACCGTCCTGTGGTAGTAGGTTGGTAGACAACAACCGCCCAGGGAGGTACTACCGTCCTGTGGTAGTAGGTTGGTAGACAACAACCACCCAGGGAGGTACTACCATCCTGTGGTAGTAGGTTAGTAGACAACCGCCCAGGGAGGTACTACCAACCTGTGATAGTAGGTTGGTAGACAACCATCCAGGGAGGTACTACCGACCTGTGGTAGTAGGTTGGTAGACAACCACCCAGGGAGGTATTCCCGTCCTGTGGTAGTAGGTTGGTAGACAACAACCACCCAGGGAGGTACTACCGTCCTGTGGTAGTAGGTTGGTAGACAACAACCACCCAGGGAGGTACTACCGTCCTGTGGTAGTAGGTTGGTAGACAACCACCCAGGGAGGTACTACCGTCCTGTGGTAGTAGGTTGGTAGACAACCACCCAGGGAGGTACTACCGTCCTGTGGTAGTAGGCTGGTAGACAACAACCACCCAAAGAGGTACTACCGTTCTGTGGTAGTAGGTTGGTAGACGACAACCACCCAGGGAGGTACTACCGTCCTGTGGTAGTAGGTTGGTAGACAGCAACCACCCAGGGAGGTACTACCATCCTGTGGTAGTAGGTTGGTAGGCAACAACCACCCAGGGAGGTACTACCATCCTGTGGTAGTAGGTTGGTAGACAGCAACCACCCAGGGAAGTACTCCCATCCTGTGGTAGTAGGTTGGTAGACAACCACCCAGGGAGGTACTACCATCCTGTGGTAGTAGGTTGGTAGACAGCAACCACCCAGGGAGGTACAACCATCCTGTGGTAGTAGGTTAGTAGACTACCACCACCCAGGGAGGTACTACCATCCTGTGGTAGTAGGTTGGTAGACAACCACCCAGGGAGGTACTACCATCCTGTGGTAGGTTGGTAGACAGCAACCACCCAAGGAGGTACTACCATCCTGTGGTAGTAGGTTGGTAGACAGCAACCACCCAGGGAAGTACTCCCATCCTGTGGTAGTAGGTTGGTAGACAACCACCCAGGGAGGTACTACCGTCCTGTGGTAGTAGGTTGGTAGACAACAACCACCCAGGGAGGTACTACCATCCTGTGGTAGTAGGTTAGTAGACAACCACCACCCATGGAGGTACTACCGTCCTGTGGTAGTAGGTTGGTAGACAACCACCCAGGGAGGTACTACCGTACTGTGGTAGTAGGTTGGTAGACAACAACCACCCAGGGAGGTACTCCCATCCTGTGGTAGTAGGTTGGTAGACAGCAACCACCCAGGGAGGTACTACCGTCCTGTGGTAGTAGGTTGGTAGACAGCAACCACCCAGGGAGGTACTACCGTCCTGTGGTAGTAGGTTGGTAGACAACCACCCAGGGAGGTACTCCCGTCCTGTGATAGTAGGTTGGTAGACAGCAACCACCCAGGGAGGTACTACCATCCTGTGGTAGAAGGTTGGTAGACAACCACCCAGGGAGGTACTCCCGTCCTGTAGTAGTAGGTTGGTAAACAGCAACCACCCATGGAGGTACTACCGTCCTGTGGTAGTAGGTTGGTAGACAACCACCCAGGGAGGTACTACCGTACTGTGGTAGTAGGTTGGTAGACAACAACCACCCAGGGAGGTACTCCCATCCTGTGGTAGTAGGTTGGTAGACAGCAACCACCCAGGGAGGTACTACCGTCCTGTGGTAGTAGGTTGGTAGACAGCAACCACCCAGGGAGGCACTACCGTCCTGTGGTAGTAGGTTGGTAGACAACAACCACCCAGGGAGGTACTCCCGTCCTGTGATAGTAGGTTGGTAGACAGCAACCACCCAGGGAGGTACTACCATCCTGTGGTAGAAGGTTGGTAGACAACCACCCAGGGAGGTACTCCCGTCCTGTGGTAGTAGGTTGGTAGACAGCAACCACCCAGGGAGGTACTACCGTCCTGTGGTAGTAGGTTGGTAGACAACCACCCAGGGAGGTACTACCGTCCTGTGGTAGTAGGTTGGTAGACAGCAACCACCCAGGGAGGTAATGCCGTCCTGTGGTAGTAGGTTGTTAGACAACCACCCAGGGAGGTACTACCATCCTGTGGTAGTAGGTTGGTAGACAACCACCCAGGGAGGTACTACCGTCCTGTGGTAGTAGGTTGGTAGACAACAACCACCCAGGGAGGTACTACCGTCCTGTGGTAGTAGGTTGGTAGACAACAACCACCCAGGGAGGTACTACCATCCTGTGGTGGTAGGTTGGTAGACAACCACCCAGGGAGGTACTACCGTCCTGTGGTAGTAGGTTGGTAGACAACCACCCAGGGAGGTACTACCGTCCTGTGGTAGTAGGTTGGTAGACAGCAACCACCCAGGGAGGTACTACCGTCCTGTGGTAGTAGGTTGGTAGACAACCACCCAGTAAGGTACTACCGTCCTGTGGTAGTAGGTTGGTAGACAACAACCACCCAGGGAGGTACTACCGTCCTATGGTAGTAGGTTGGTAGACAACCACCCAGGGAGGTACTACCATCCTGTGGTAGTGGGTTGGTAGGCAACCACCCAGGGAGGTACTACCGTCCTGTGGTAGTAGGTCGGTAGACAACAACCACCCAGGGAGGTACTACCGTCCTGTGGTAGTAGGTTGGTAGACAACCACCCAGGGAGGTACTACCATCCTATGGTGGTAGGTTGGTAGACAACAACCACCCAGGGAGGTACTACCGTCCTGTGGTAGTAGGTTGGTAGACAACAACCACCCAGGGAGGTACTACCGTCCTGTGGTAGTAGGTTGGTAGACAGCAACCACCCAGGGAGGTACTACCGTCCTGTGGTAGTAGGTTGGTAGACAACCACCCAGGTAGGTACTACCGTCCTGTGGTAGTAGGTTGATAGACAACAACCACCCAGGGAGGTACTACCGTCCTATGGTAGTAGGTTGGTAGACAACCACCCAGGGAGGTACTACCATCCTGTGGTAGTGGGTTGGTAGACAACCACCCAGGGAGGTACTACCGTCTTGTGGTAGTAGGTTGGTAGGCAACAACCACCCAGGGAGGTACTACCGTCCTGTGGTAGTAGGCTGGTAGACAACAACCACCCAGGGAGGTACTACCGTCCTGTGGTAGTAGGTTGGTAGACAACAACCACCCAGGGAGGTACTACCATCCTGTGGTAGTAGGTTGGTAGACAACAACCACCCAGGGAGGTACTACCATCCTGTTGTAGTAGGTTGGTAGACAACAACCACCCAGGGAGGTACTACCATCCTGTGGTAGTAGGTTGGTAGACAACAACCACCCAGGGAGGTACTACCGTCCTGTGGTAGTAGGTTGGTAGACAACCACCCAGGGAGGTACTACCATCCTGTGGTAGTAGGTTGGTAGACAGCAACCACCCAGGGAGGTACTACCGTCCTGTGGTAGTAGGTTGGTAGACAACAACCACCCAGGGAGGTACTACCGTCCTGTGGTAGTAGGTTGGTAGACAGCAACCACCCAGGGAGGTACTACCGTCCTGCCAAGTGAGTGTACAACGAAATCCTGTAATTGTTTTACATGATGGTAGGATTGCTGGTGTCTTTTGTCTGTCTCATAAACATGCAAGATTACAGGTACGTCTTGCTACTTCTACTTACACTTAGATCACACTACACATACATGTACAAGTATATATATACACACTCCTCTCTGGGTTTTCTTCTATTTTCTTTCTAGTTCTTGTTCTTGTTTATTTATCTCCATGGGGAAGTGGAACAGAATTCTTCCTCCGTGAGCCATGCGTGTTGTAAGAGGCGACTAAAATGCCGGGAGCAAGGTGCTAGTAACCTCTTCTCCTGTATATATTACTTAATGTAAAAGGGGAAGCTTTCGTTTTTCCTTTTGGTCCACCCTGCCTCGGTGGTCCACCCTGCCTCGGTGGTCCACCCTGCCTCTGTGGTCCACCCTGCCTCTGTGGTCCACCCTGCCTCGGTGGTCCACCCTGCCTCGGTGGTCCACCCTGCCTCGGTGGTCCACCCTGCCTCGGTGGTCCACCTGCCTCGGTGGTCCACCCTGCCTCGGTGGTCCACCCGCCTCGGTGGTCCACCCTGCTCGGTGGTCCACCCTGCCTCGGTGGTCCACCCTGCCTCGGTGGTCCACCCTGCCTCGGTGGTCCACCCCGCCTCGGTGGTCCACCCCGCCTCGGTGGTCCACCCTGCCTCGGTGGTCCACCCTGCCTCGGTGGTCCACCCTGCCTCGGTGGTCCACCCCGCCTCGGTGGTCCACCCTGCCTCGGTGGTCCACCCTGCCTCGGTGGTCCACCCTGCCTCGGTGGTCCACCCTGCCTCGGTGGTCCACCCTGCCTCGGTGGTCCACCCCGCCTCGGTGGTCCACCCTGCCTCGGTGGTCCACCCTGCCTCGGTGGTCCACCCTGCCTCGGTGGTCCACCCTGCCTCGGTGGTCCACCCTGCCTCGGTGGTCCACCCTGCCTCGGTGGTCCACCCTGCCTCGGTGGTCCACCCTGCCTCGGTGGTCCACCCTGCCTCGGTGGTCCACCCCGCCTCGGTGGTCCACCCTGCCTCGGTGGTCCACCCTGCCTCGGTGGTCCACCCTGCCTCGGTGGTCCACCCGCCTCGGTGGTCCACCCCGCCTCGGTGGTCCACCCCGCCTCGGTGGTCCACCCCGCCTCGGTGGTCCACCCCGCCTCGGTGGGATACTGCCGGTGTGTTGAAAGTATATATATATATATTTTATATATATATATATATATATATATATATATATATATATAAACAGGGTATGAAGTAAGGATGATAAGTAGAGGAGATTGAGATTAACAATAAATAAGGAATTACAATATGGTGCAGATAAGATTGAGGGTAGCCAACAGGGAAGCTAATTTACGAAATGCAATAACGAATAAATTGATGGGATAGGAGAGGAAGGACCAATAGAGTAAACTGGAGGGGAAGGAGAGAGAGGGAAGTAAGGGAGATTAAGCGTGATGAGTGCATAGATAGGGAGGGAGAGAGAGAGAGAGAGAGAGAGAGAGAGAGAGAACTTAACTATTCATCTGGTTGCTGGGATTGAATCTCAGCTCCTGGCCCTGCCTATCTACTGGCTTCACACACTCTTGGCATCGTGAGCACTATCGTACCTGTTCTTGAAGCTATGTATGGGTCTCGTTTCTACCATTTAACTGTGTAGGTCGCTCCACTTCCTGACCACTCTGAGGCTAAAGAAGTATTTCCTAACATCCCTGTGGCTCAGCTGTCATTTTTAACTTCCAATTGTGACCTCGTATACCCGAGACCCGTCTCTTAGACTGTCTCTGTCCACTCTGTCAATTCCTCTCAGTATTTTGTATGTCGTGATCATGTCTCCTGTCCTTCATTGTCGTCAGATTTAAATTCTCTCCTCATAGTTCATTCCTCTCCGTTTTGGGACTAGTTTTGTTGCAAACTTTTGCTAGTTTTCATGGTTTACCAGATGTGGGTTTCATACTGGTGCTGCGTACTCGAAGATGTGCTTGACATATCGTGTATGACTCCTTGATGATTGTGAAAGTTACTGTGTGTGTGTGTGTGTGTGTGTGTGTGTGTGTGTGTGTGTGTGTGTGTGTGTGTCTACATACTGGGTCCTCTCTCTCCCTGTTCCAGGAGCTTTATCATACCTCTTCTTAAAGCTATGTATGGATCCTGCCTCCACTACATCACTCTCCAGATTGTTCCACTTCCTGACAACTCTGTGACTGAAGAAATACTTCCTGACATCCCTGTGACTCATCTGAGTCTTCAACTTCCAGTTGTGTTCCCTTGTTGTTGTGTCCCCTTGTTGCTGTGTCCCCTTGTTGCTGTGTCCCCTTGTTGCTGTGTCCCCTTGTTGCTGTGTCACATCTCTGGAACATTCTTTCTGTCCACTTTGTCAATTCCTCTCAGTATTTTGTATGTAGTTATCATGTCTTCCCTGTCCCTCCTGTCCTCCAGTGTCATTAGGTCGATTTCCTTAACTTCTCCTCGTAGGACATGTCCCTAAGCTCTGGGACTAGTCTTGTTGCAAACCTGTGCACTTTCTTTAATTTCTTGACGTGCTTGACCAGGTGTGGGTTCCAAACTGGTGCTGCATACTCCAGTATGGGCCTGACGTACACGGTGTACAGAGTCTTGAACGATTCCTTACTGAGGTATCGGAACGCTATTCTTAGGTTTGCCCGGCGCCCATATGATGCAGCAGTTACCTGGTTGATGTGCGCCTCAGGAGATGTGCTCGGTGTTATGCTCACCTCAAGATCTCTTTCCTTGAATTACGTTTGTAGTCTTTGGCCCCCCCTAACCTGTAATCAGTCTATGGTCTTCTTTAACCTTCCCCAGTCTTCATGACTTTGCTGGACCAGGCCTGCAGCCTGTCCAGATCCCTATGTAGTCCTGCCTGATCCTCATCCGTTTGAAGTCTCCTCATTAACTTCACATCATTCGCACACAGGGACACTTCTGAATCTATTCCTTCTGTCATGTTACTCACATACACCAAAAAACAGCACAGGTCCTAGGACTGACCCCTGTGGGACCCCACTCGTCACAGGCGCCCACTCTGACACCTCGTCAAGTGTACCATGACTCGCTGTTGCCTCCCTGTCAGATATTCTCTGATCCATTGCAGTGCCTTACCTGTTATACGTGCCTGACCCTCTAGCATATCCTTTAATCCCTTCTCTGGAACTGATTGTGGGGGGGGCGAGGGGGTGTTTTACTCTGACTAACAGACTGACTTTTTCCGGACAAAAGCACCGATTAACAATAAACAAAAGCAGCCCTTCCAAATTTAAGAAAAAACGGCAGCAGTGCCTCATCCAAACACTCTGGTGCTTTAAAAACGACAACAGTGACTCATCCAAACACTCTGGTGCTTTAA
>NC_069494.1:13096269-13108769 GCF_026875155.1 Cherax quadricarinatus
GGGGTTTTGTGTGGGGGTGTGTTGTGGTGTGTGTGGGTGGGTGGTGTGGGGGTTTTGTGTTTGTTGTTGTTGTGGTGTGTGTGTGTGTGTGGTTGTGTTTTTTTGGTGTTTTGGGGTGTGTGTTTAGTGTTTGGGGGGGTTTTGGTGTGTGTGTGTGTTGTTTTGGTGTGGGGTGTGTGTTGTGGGGGTGTGTGTTTTTGGTTTGTGTGTGTGTGGTTTTGGTTTTTGGGTGTGGTGTTTTTGGTGTTGTTTTGTGTGTTGTGTGTGGGGTGTTTTGTGGGGGTGTGTTTTGTGTTGTGTGTGTGTGTTGGTGTTGTGTGTGTGTGTGTGTTTTGGTGTTTTTGTGTTGGGGTTTTGTTTTGTGTGTGTGTGTGTGGTGTGTGTTTTTGGGGGTGTGTGTTTTGTGGTGGTGTTGTGGGGGTGGGTGGGGGGTGTGTGTGTGTGGGGTTGTGTGTGTGTGTGTGTTGTGTGTGTTGTGGGGTTTTGGGGGTGTGTGGTGTTTGTGGGGTGTGTGTGTGTGTGTGTGTGTGTTTTGTGGGGTGTGTTGTGTGTGTTGTGTGTGTGTGTGTGTGTTGTGTTGTGTGGGGGTTTTTTGTGTGTGGGGTGTGTGTTTGTGGGGTTGTGTGTTGTGTGGTGTTGTGTGTGTGTTGTGTGGGTTTTGTGTGTGTGTGTTTTGTGTGTGGGGGTGTGGTGTGTTTGTGTGTGTGTTGTGTGTTTTGTGTGTGTGTGTGGTTGTTTTTAGTGTGTTTTGTGTGTGGGTGTGGTGGTTGTGTGTGGGGTTGTGTTGTGTGTGTGGGGTTTTGTGTGTGTGTTGTGTGGGGTGTGTGTGTGGTTTTGTTTTTGTGGGGTGGTGTGTGTGTGTTTGTGTGGGTGTGTGCTTTTGGGGGTGGGGGTTGTGTGTGTTTGTGTGTGTGTGTGTGTGTGTGTGTGTGGTTTTGTTGTGTGTGTGTTGTTTTTTGGTGGTGTGTGTTTTGTTGTGTGTGTTTTGTTTGTGTGTTTGGGTGTGTTGGGGGTGTTTTGGTGTGTGGTTTTTGTGTGTGTGGGTTTTGTGTGTGTGTGTTTTGTTGGTTTGTGTGTGTGTTGTGTGTGTGTGGGTGGGTGGTGTTGGGGTTTGTGTGTTTTGGTGTTTTTGTGTGTGTGTGTGTGTGTGTGTGTGTGTTGGTGTGTGGTGTGTGTGTGTGTGTGTTTTGTGTGTGGTGTTTTGTGTTGGTGTGTGTGGTGTGTGTTTTGGTGTGTTTTGTGTTTTGTGTTGGTGGGTGTGTGTGTGGGGTGGTTTTGTGTGTGTTGGGTGTGTGTTTTGTGGGGTGTTTTGTGGGTTTTGTTGGTTTTGTGTGGGGTGTGTGTGTGTTGGTGTGGGTGTGTGTGTGTTTTGTGTTTTGTGTGTGTTGTGTGTGGGGGTGGGGTGTTTGGTGTGTGTTGTGTGTGGGTGTGTTTGGGGTTTTGGTGGTGTGTTTGTGTGTGTGTGTTGTTGTGTTTTTTTGGGGTTTGGGGTGTGTTTGTTGTGTGTGTGTGTGTTGGGGTTGTTTTTGTGTTGGTGTGGTGGGGGGTGTTGTGTTTTTTGTGTGTGTGTGTTGTGTGTGTGTTTTGTGTGGTTTTGTGTGTGTGTGTGTGTGTTGGTGTGTCGTGTGTTGTTTTGGGTGTGTGTTTTGGTGTGTGTGTGTGTTTTGTTTGTTGTGGGTGTGTGTGTTTTCTTTTTGTGTGTGTGTGTGTGTGTGGTGTGTGTTTTGGTTTTGTGTGTGTTTGGGTGGGTGTTTTTGTGTGTGTGGTGTGTTTTGGTGTGTGTTTGTTGTGGGGTGTGTGTGTGTGTGTTTTGTGTTTGCGTGTGGGGGTGTGTGTGTGTGTGTGTGTGGTGGTTTTGGTTGTGTGGGTGTGGTGTGTGTGTGTGTTTGCGGTGTGTTGTGTTGTGTGTGTTGTGGGGGTGTGTGTGTGGGGGTTGTTTTGGGTTGTGTGTGTGTGTGTTTTGTTTTGTGGGGTTTTGTGTGTGTGTGTGGTTGTGTTTTGTTGTGTGTGTTTTGTGTTTTTGGGGTGTGTGTGTGTGTGTTGGTGTTTGTGTGTGTGTGGGGGTGTGTGTGGTTTTGTGTTTTTGTGTTTTGTGGTGTTTGTTTGGTTTTGTGTGTTTTGTGTGTGTGTGTGTGTGTGGGGTTTGGGGTTTGTGTGTTTTGTTGTGTGTGTGTGTGGGGTTTGTGTGTGGGGTGTGTGTGGTTGTTTTTGTGTTGGTGTGTGTGTGTTGTGGGGTGTGTTTTGGGGGTGTTTTGTTTTGTGTTTGTGTGTGGGGGTGTGTTGTGTGTGTGTTTTTGTGTGTGTGTTGTGTTTTGGGTGTGTTTTTGGGTGTGTGTGTGTGGTGTGTTTTTAGTTTTGGTTGTTGTGTGTGGGGTGTGTTTTTTTGTTTTTGGGTGTGTGTGTGTGTTGTTTGTGTGTGTGTGTGTGTTGTGGTTTTGTGTGGGGTTGTGGGTTGTTGTGTGGGGTTTGTGGGGTGGGGTTTGTGTGTGTGTGTGTTGTGTGTGTAGTGTGTTGTTGGGTGTTTTGTGTTGTTTGGTGGTGTGTGTTTGTGTTTGTGTTTTGTTGTGTGTTGTGTTTTGTTGTGTTTTTGGGGTGGGGTTGTTGGGTGTGTGTGGGGGGTGTTGTTTTGGTGTGTTGTGTGGGGGCGTGTGTGTGTGTTGTTGGGTGTGTGTGTGTTGTGTGGGGTGTGTTTTTGTGTGTGTGTGTGTGTTGTGTGTGTTGTGTTGTTTGTGGGGTTGTGTGTTTTGTGGGGTTGTGTTTTGTTTTTGTGTGGGTGTGTTTGTTTTTGTGTGTGTGTGTGTTTTGGTGTGTTGGGGTTTTGTTGTGTTTGTGGTGGTGTTGTGTGTGTGGGGTTGTGTTGTTGTGTTGGGTGTGTGTGGGGTGTGTGTGTGTTTGGGGGGTTTTTGTGTTGGGTGTGGTTGTTGTGTGTGTGGGTGGTGTGTTTTTTGTGTGTGTTGTGTGTTGTGGGTGGGTGTTGTGGTGGTGTGTGGGGTTTTGTGGTGGGGTTTTGTGTTGTGTGGAGGTGTGTGGGTTGTTGCGTGTTTTTGGGTGTGTGGTTGTTGTTTTTTTTTGTTTTTGTGTGTTTGGGGTGTGTGTGGTGTTGGGTGTGTGTGTGTGTGTGTTTTGTGTTGTGTTGTGTGTTGTGTGTGTGGGTGTGTGTGTTTTGGGGTGTGTTTTGTTGGGGTGTGTGGTTGTGTGTGTGGGTTGTGTTTTGGGTTGTGTGTGTGTTGTGTGGGGGTTGTGGGTGTGTGTGTGGGTTTTTGTGTGGGTTGTGTGTGTTGTTGGTGTTGTGTGTGTTTTGTGTTTGTGTTGTTGTGTGGGGGGGTGTGTGTGTGTGTGTGGGTGTTGGTGTTTTTGTGTGTTTTGTGTGGTGTGTGTGTGTTGGTGTGTGTGTTGGTGTTGTGTGTTTTGTGTTGTGTTTTGGGGTGTGTGTTTTTTGTGTGTTTTGTTTTGGTGTGTGTTGTGTGTTTTTGTTGTGTGTGTGTTGTTGTGTGTGGGGGTTGTGTGTTTTGGGGGTGTTTTTGTGTGTGTTGTGTGTGTGTGTGGTGTGTTTGTGTGTGTGGGGGTGTTTTGTGTTGTGTGTGGGGTTGTTTTGTGTGTGTGTGTGTGTTTTGTTGTTGTGTTTTTGGGGTGTGTGTGTGTGGTGTTTTGTGTTTTTGTGGGTGTGTGTGTGTTGTGTGTGTGGTGTGTGGGGTGTTGTGTGTTGTGTGTGTTTGTGTGTGTGTGTGTGGGGTGTGGGTGTGGTGTGTGTGTGTGGGGTGGGGGGGGTTTTGTGTGTTTTGTGTGTGTTTTGTGTGTTGTGTGTGTGTGTTTGTGTGTGTGTGTGTGTTTTGTGTGTGTGTTGTGTGTGTGTGTGTGTGTGTTTTGTGTTGTGGGGTGTGTTGTGTGTGTGTGTGTGTTTTTGTTTGTTGTGTTTGTGTGTTTTGTGTGTTGTGTGTGTGTGTGTGTTGTTTTGTGTTTTGTGTGTGTGTGTGTGGGTGTGTTTGTGTGGTGTGGTTGTGTGTTTTGGGTGTTTTGTGGTTGTGTTGTGTGTGGGGGGTTTTGTGTTGGTGGGGTGTTGTTTGGTGTGTGTGCTGTGTGTGTGTGTGTGTTTGGGTTTTGTGTGTGTGGGGTTTTTGTGGGGGGTTGGGTGTGTTTTGTGGTGTGTGGTGTGTGTGTGTGTGGGGTTTTGTGTGTTTTTGGGGGTGTGTGTGTGGGGTGTGTGTTGTGTGTGTGGGTGTGTTTTGCTTTTGTTTTTGGTGTGGGGGTGTGTGTGTGGGGGTTGTTGTGTGTGTGTGTGTGTGTGTTGTGTGGTGTGGTGTTTTTTTGTGTTGTGTTGTGTGTTTTGGGGGTGTGTGTGTGTGTTTTTGTGTGTGTTTTTTTTGGTTTTTTGTTGTGTGTGTGTGTGTTTTGTGTGTGTTGTTTTGTGTTTTTGGTGGTGTGTGTGTGTGTGTGTGTGTGTGGTGTTTGTTGTGGTGTGTGTGTGTGTGTGTTTTGTTGTGTGTGTGTGTGTTGGTGTGTTTGGTGTGTGTGTGTGTTGGTTGTGTGTGTTGTGTGTGGGGTGTTGTGTGTGTGTGTGTGTGTGTTTTGTGTTGTGTGTGTGTGTGTGTGTTGTGTGTGTGTGTGTTGTGTGTGTGAGTGTGGGTGTGTGGGGTGTGTGTGTTGTGGGGGTTGTTTTTGTGTGGTTGTGTGTGTGTGTGTGTTGTGTGTGTGTGTGTGTTTTGTTGTGTGTGTTTGTGTGTGGGGTTGTGTGTGGGTTGTGTGTGTTGGTGTGTTTTTTGGGGTTGTGTGTGTGTGGGGTTGTGTGTGTTGTTGTGTTGTGTGTGTGTGTGTGTGTTTTGTGTGTGTGTGTGTGTTGTGTGCTGTTTTTGTGTGTTGTGTGTGTGTGTGTGTGGGTTTTTTTTGTTTTGTGGTGTGTGGGGTTTTGTGTGTGTGTGGGGTTTTTTGTTTTTGTGGGGGTGTCTTGTTGTGTGTGTGTTGTGTGTGTTTTTGTGTGTGTGTGTGTGTGTTGTGTGTGTGTTGTGTGTTTTTGTTGTGTGAGTGTGTTTTGTGTGTGTTTTGTGTTTTGTGTTGTGGTTGTGTGTGTGTGTTTTGTGTGTGTGTGTGTGTTGTGTGTTTTGGGGTTGTGTGTGTGTGTGTTGTTGTGGGGGTTTTGTGTTGTGTGTGTTTGGTGTGTGTGTGGGGTTTTGTTGTTGTGTGTGTGTTTTTTGGTGTGTTGGTGTGTGTGTTGTGTGTGTTTGTGTGTGTTGTGTGTTTGTGTGTTGGGTGTGGGGTTTTGTGTGTGTTTGTGTGTGTTGTTTTGGTGTTGTGTGTGGATTTGTGGGTTGTGTTTTGTGTGTGTGTTGGGGTTTGTGTGTGTGGTGTGTTGCAGAAAATTGCCCTAAATACGAGCAGCACAGATGCAACTTTTGGTTTATTTTTCCCTGACGAAACATTTCCCCTTTAAGAGCGACTTCTTCGTAAAATACAGAGGTGACTAAAAACACGCAGGTGACCCAGCCCCTCACCCTTTCAAAATGAAAATTTAAAATTTAAATATTTTAAAAAGGGGAATTACACTGGAAGGTGTATTGTGTATTATGTATACACATTTTTTAATAGCAAATTTGGGTTTTTAAAGAATTAATGATGCTCCTGTAAGGTGCCCTGCGCCTTAAGGGACCCTCGTTTTGTAGATAGACTTTAAACCCCTTTTAACCAACCAACCATTTCCTTTAAGGGACCCTGTGTAGTAGATAGATTTAAAAAACCCCTTTTTAAAACCAAAACCAACCAGTTTAATGACCCTCTTTGAAGTAGATAGACTTTAAACCCCATTTAAACCCAACCCCCAGTCTTAAGGGACCCTCGTGTAGTTTTTAAATTTCCCCCCATTAACCAAACCAACCCCCAAATTGATCTGTGTATTTGTTTAGATTTAAAACCCCCATTAAAACCAAAACCAAAACCGTTTAAATGACCCTGTGTAGTAGATAGATTTAAAAAACCCCATTAACCAACCCAAACCACCCCTTAATGATCCCGTTTTTGTAGAAGTTTTTTAAACCCCAAAAACCCAAACCAACCAGTCTTAATGACCCTGGGGTTTTGAGTTTGACTTTAAACCCCTTTAAACCCAAACCCAAACCCAGCCTTAATGCCCTCGTTTTAGTGGGTTTGATTTTAAAAACCCCTTTTTCCCAAACCAACCAGTTTTAAAATGATCCTCTTTGTGGAGATAGACTTTAAACCCCATTAAAAAACCCAAACCGGGCCCTTAAATTGGGACCCTTTTAGTAGATAGATTTTTTAAACCCCTTTAACCAACCAACCACCCTTAAGATCCTCGTGTATTTGTTAGCTTTAAACCCCTTTAAAACCAAAAAAACCCGGGTTTAAATTGACCCCGGGGTTGTAGTTTTTTTTTAAAAACCCCCTTTTTAACCAAAAACCACCCTTTAAAAGGATCCCGTGTATTTAGATTTAAGGACTTTTCCCCCCTTCCCCCCAAACCCGTTTTAAATTGCCCCCTTTTGTAGTAGATAGATTTTAAAACCCCCCATTACCCAAACCAACCAGTTTTAAATTGACCTCTTTGTAGTAGATAGATTTTAAAAACCCCAAATTAACCAACCAACCAGTCTTAATGACCCTAGTGTAGTAGATAGACTTTAAACCCCATTAACCAACCAACCAGTCTTAATGACCCTAGTGTAGTAGATAGACTTTAAACCCCATTAACCAACCAACCAGTCTTAATGACCCTCGTGTAGTAGATAGACTTTAAACCCCATTAACCAACCAACCAGCCTTAATGACCCTAGTGTAGTAGATAGACTTTTAAACCCCATTAACCAACCAACCAGTCTTAATGACCCTCGTGTAGTAGATAGACTTTAAACCCCATTAACCAACCAACCAGTCTTAATGACCCTCGTGTAGTAGATAGACTTTAAACCCCATTAACCAACCAACCAGTCTTAATGACCCTCGTGTAGTAGATAGACTTTAAACCCCATTAACTGTCCAATCCCATTAACCCAGTTAAGCTATTCACCTCAATTCTATTCTCCACCATGGTATTCTTACGCTATCCTAAACTACGCTATTCTTACGCTATCCTAAACTACGCTATTCTTACGCTATCCTAAACTACGCTATTCTTACGTTATCCTAAACTACGCTATTCTTACGCTATCCTAAACTACGCTATTCTTACGCTATCCTAAACTACGCTATTCTTACGCTATCCTAAACTACGCTGTCCTAAACTACGCTATTCTTACGCTATCCTAATTTACGCTATCGTTACGCTATCCTAAACTACGCTAACCTAAACTACGCTGTCCTAAACTACGCTGATCTCTTACGCTATCCCCCCCATAATTTACGCTATCGTTACGCTATCCTAAACTACGCTAACCTAAACTACGCTGTCCTAAACTACGCTATTCTTACGCTATCCTAAACTACGCTGTCCTAAACTACGCTATCCTAACCTACGCTATTCTTACGCTATCCTAAACTACGCTATTCTTACGCTATCCTAAACTACGCTATTCTTACGCTATCCTAAACTACGCTATTCTTACGCTATCCTAAAGTACGCTATCCTAAACTACGCTATCCTTACGCTATCCTAAACTACGCTATCCTTACGCTATCCTAAACTACGCTATCCTTATGCTATCCTAAACTACGCTATCCTTACGCTATCCTTAAACTACGCTATAATTCCTATTATTACGCTTTTTACGCTATCCTAAGACTAGCTTATCTATATAGCTATTTTATTTCGCTATCCTAACTACCGCTATCCTAATTACTTCGCTATTATTACGCGTATCCTAAACTACGCTATTCTTCGCTTCACTAACTACGCTATTCTTTCGTATCCTTAACTACCCTATGCTTACGACTATTCTACGTACGACTACTCCATTTGATATCCTTAAATACACTATCCTAAATACGCTATCTCAACTACGCTTCGACCGCAACTTGTCCACACTCCTAAATCGGCTTGAATTCGCGGTGACCCGAACACTTGTACTCGTCGGGTTACCAAGTATAAAAACTGCCCACCGCCCTAACCTGTTGATGAGGTCGACGGTAATTACTGGGGGACCAGGTTGACCGCTCCCGGCACCCCGGTATCGCCCTCACTTCCCGTTTTGTCCCATAAACACTCTGTCGAGTCCTCGGTTCTCTGTCGTCTTACACACCTCCTCTCGTTATATCAATTCTCCGTGGCTTCCCGCAATGCGTATGCGCTGACATGCAAATGCGTAGGTAGGTTAGGCTTTAGTGAAAAATGATCGTTAACAAGGTGCTGTGATCTCTGTTTCTATAAGCGAAGTCGCAAGGTGTAGGGAATCGGACACCGGACATATTTGACTTGCGTATTCCCAGTGTCGTCGTTCGATTCCAATGAGAGAGGAGAGTCTCTTGGGCCATTTTTACCACGGTCTGAGGCGACCTTTTTCTCGGCCATTTACCGTCCCTGGGACTCTTTTATCAGTTATTAGAAGCAGAAGGCTGTGCCAACGGGCAAACAGCAACCGGGAACAGCAGTAACAGCGGAAAAGAAGCAAATCAGAAACGGGAAAAGCAGTAACGGCGCAAGATGCAGCAAACTGGAACAGCAATAACAGAACAGCGCAAGTAAACGAAGCAACAGGAACAGCAGTAACACGGACCAGCAGTACAAGCAACGGAAACAGCTGTAACAGCAACAGTAACAGAGGCAACTGTAAAAACAGCAGCACCGAGTAACAGCTAGCAACACGTAACAGCAACAGTGCAGCAACAGTACTGCAACAGTAACTGCATCAGTATCAACAGCAGTTGAGCACAGCAACAGTAAAAGCCACAGTAACATCTAGCAGTAAACTGCAAACAATTAACAGCCAACATTAACAGCAGCAGTAACAGCGAGCAGTAACAGCTTTCAGTAACAGCAGCGATAAGTCTCAGCATCAGTAACAGCAGCAGTAGCAGCAACAGTAAACAGCGTACAGTATCAGTAACCCGCATCCCCAGTAACGGTCGTAACAGCAACAGTTAAAACATCACGTAAGCAGCAAGCAGTAACAGCAGCAGTATCAAGCAAGCAGTAACGCAGCTGTAACAGCAGCAGTAACAGCAGCAGTAACAGCAGCAGTATCAGCAGCAGTAACAGCAGCAGTAACAGCAGCAGTAACAGCAGCAGTAACAGCAGCAGTAACAGCAGCAGTAACAGCAGGCAGTAACAGCAGCTGTAGCAGCAGCAGTAACAGCAGCAGTTACAGCGAAGCAGTAACAGCAGGCTAGTAAACAGCTCAACAGTACAGCAGCAGGTGCAGCAGCGTAACAGCTAGCAGATCAGCAAGCGAGTAACACAGCAGCAGTAACAGCAGCAGTAACAGCAGCAGTAACAGCAGCAGTAACAGCAGCAGTAACAGCAGCAGTATCAGCAGCAGTAACAGCAGCAGTAACAGCAGCAGTAGCAGCGCAGTAACAGCAGCATGTAAAGGCCAGTAACAGCGCAGTATCAGCAGCATTAACAGCAGCAGTAACAGCAGCAGTAACAGCAACAGTAACAGCAGAGTATGGTAACAGCAGCAGTAGTAACAGCAGCAGTAGCAGCGCAAGTATCAGACAGCGAGTTAACAGCAGCAGTAACAGCAGCAAGTGGTCAGCAGCAGTAACAGCCAGCAGTAACCAGCAGCAGTAACAGCAGCAGTAACAGCAGCCAACAAGTATCTAGCAGCAGTAACAGCAGCAGTAAAGCAACGGTAACAGCAACAGTAACAGCAACAGTAACAGCAGCGTATCAGCAGCAGTAACAGCATAGCAGTAACAGCAGCAGTAACAGCAGCAGTATCAGCAGCCAGTAACACAGCGTAACGCAGCTGTAACAGCAGTATCGCAGCAGTAACAAGCAGCAGTAACAGCAGCAGTAACAGGCAGCAGTTAACAGCAGCAGTATCAGCAGCAGTAACAGCAGCAGTATCAGCTGCAGTAAACTGCAGCAGTAAACAGCAGCAGTACAGCGAGCAGTAACAGCTATGCAGTATCAGCACGCAGGTAACAGCAGCAGTAACAGCATCAGTATCAGCAGCGAGTAACTGCAGCAGTAACAGCCGCAGTACAGCAGCAGTAAAACGCAGCAGTAACAGCAGAAGTAAACAGCCTGCAGTAACGAGCACAGGAAACAGCAGACGGAGGTAGTAACAAGCAACAGTAACAGCAGCAAGAGCTGTAACTCGCAGAATATAACAGTAACAGCAGCAGTAACAGACAGCGTACCAGCAGCAGTATCAGCAGCGTAACAGCAGCAGTAAACAGCCAGCAGTATAACTGCAGCAGATAGAGCAGGAAGTTAGTAACAGCTGCAGTATTCAGCAGCCAGTAACAGCAGCAGTATCAGCGGCAGTAACAGCACAGCAGTAAACTGCAGCAGTATCAGCAGGCAGTAACAGCAACCAGAACAGCAGCCAGTATAACTGCAGCAGTAACAGCAGGCAGTATCTGCAGCAGTACAGAGCAGTAACAGCCAGGCAGTTAGCAGCACAGTTGCAGTTAACAGCAGCAGTAACAGCAAACAGTAACAGCAGCAGTAAACACTGCGCAGTAACAGCAGCAGTAACAAGGCAGCAGTAACAGCAGCAGTCAACAGCAGCAAGTAACAGCAGCAGTAACAGCAACGGAACAGCAACAGTAACAGCAGCGCTCAGTAACCAGCAGCAGTAACAGCTGCAGTATAACAGCAACAGTAGTAACAGCAGCAGTAACAGCAGCCACCGTTACAGCAGCAGTAACAGCAGCAGTAGCAGCAGCAGTAACAGCAATGCAGTTAACAGCAAGCAGTATCAGCAGGAGCAGTAACAGCAGCAAGTAACAGCAGCAGTAACAGCAGCGTAACAGCAGCAGTAACAGCAGCAGTTCAGCCAGCCAGTAACAGCAGCAGTAACAGCAGCCGTAACAGCAGCAGCTAAACTGCAGCAGTAACAGCAGCAGTGAAGTAACAGCAGCAGTAACAGGCAGCGTACCGCCAGCAGTAACAGCCAGCAGAATCAGCAGCAACAGCAACAGCAGCAGATATCAGCATGCAGTTACGCAACAGTTAACAGCAGCAGTAACGGCAGCAGTAAACGCAGCTGTAACTGCAGCAGTCTACAGCCAGCAGTAACAGCAGCTCGCTAGCCAGCAGCAGTAACAGAAGCAGTAGTATCGCAACAGTAACAAGCAGCGCAGTATATCAGCGCAGTAACAGCAAGCAAGTATCAGCTGCAGTAACAGCAAGCAGTAACAGCAGCAGAGTAACAGCCATGCAGGAACAGCGAACAGTAAACAGCAACAGTAACAGCCGCAGTAACAGCTAGCAGTAACAGCAGCAGTAACAGCATACAGTAACAGCAGCAGTAACAGCAGCAGTAACAGCAGCAGTAACAGCAGCAGTAACAGCAGCAGTAACAGCAACAGTAACAGCAACAGTAACAGCAGCAGTAACAGCAGCAGTAACAGCAGCAGTAACAGCAGCAGTAACAGCAGCAGTAACAGCAGCAGTAACAGCAGCAGTAACAGCAAGCCAGTAAAAGCAGCAGTAACTAGCACAGTAAACAGCAGCAGTAAACAGAGCAGTAACAGCAGCAGTAATGCGCAGTAACAGCAGCGTACAGCAGCAGTACAGCGCAGTAACAGCAGTCAAGTAACAGCCAGCAGTAAACAGCAGCGTAACAGCAGCAGTAACAGCAAAAAAACAGTAACAGCAGCAGCTAACAGCAGCAGTAACAGCAGCAGTAACAGCAGCAGTAACAGCAGTAACAGCAGCAGTAACAGCAACAGTAACAGCAGCAGTAACAGCAACAGTAACAGCAGCAGTAACAGCAGCAGTAACAGCAGTAACAGCAGCAGTAACAGCAGCAGTAACAGCAGTAACAGCGCTGTAACAGACAGTAACGCAGCAGTATAACAGCGCCAGTAAACAGCAGCAGTAACTGCGGCAGTTAACAGCAGTACAGCAGCAGTAACAGCAACAGTAACAGCAGCAGTAACAGCAGCAGTAACAGCAGCAGTAACAGCAGCAGTAACAGCAGCATTATACTTAATCCTTTTTCTTGCAAAGTTGAATTTAGAAGCTAAGATTTATCTTAGATCATTTAGAAGCTAAAATTTGTTGTCTTAGATCTTTTAGAAGCTAAGATTTGTTATCTTAGATCATTTAGAAGCTAAGATTTGTTATCTTAGATCATTAGAAGCTAAAATTTGTTATCTTAGATCATTTAGAAGCTAAAATTTGTTATCTTAGATCATTTAGAAGCTAAAATTTGTTGTCTTAGATCTTTTAGAAGCTAAGATTTGTTATCTTAGATCATTTAGAAGCTAAAATTTGTTATCTTAGATCATTAGAAGCTAGATTTGTTATTCTTAGATCATTTAGAAGCTTAAGATGATGTTCTTAGATATTAGGGTAATATAAGTGTTTTATAGTGACTTACAGGTTTAAGGTATTCTAGCTCATTGCGAGAGGCCAGCCAGGATGCCACCCACACCAGTCC
>NC_069494.1:13113769-13119540 GCF_026875155.1 Cherax quadricarinatus
CTCCTTGACAGGTGTATAATATATTATACACCTGTGTGTTGTAACTAATTCTAATTTTTGAAGTTTAAATACTTGAATTTTAACTTAGTATGGGTCAGTAGGCCTTCTGCAGTGTTCCTCCTCTACTGTGTTATCATGTTTTTATTTATCGCTGTGTAGTTTTGTCTGTAATTTGGTATTTGTTTTTTCTCCAACGTTTTGTTTCCCTTTTCGTCCTTATAAGTTTTTCCTCACTATTGTGTTTACCCATTTATTCTCTGTCGTCCTCTGTCTTCTGTATTTTTTCCATTCTCTTGTATGTTTTAGCCTTCTCTGCTTCTTTAATTAAAACATGTGATCTTTCTGTATTTCACTCTACTGCCTATTAAGTATGACCCTTGTGGGACTTCCTGGCACTGTGTACTCACCTAGTTGTGGTTGCAGGGGTCGAGTCACAGATCCTGACCCCGCCTCTTCACTGGCCTCTACTAGGTCACTCTTCCTGCTACGTGAGCTTTATCATACCTGAGTGTGTGTGTGTGTGTGTGTGCGTGTGTGTGTGTGTGTGTGTGTGTGTGTGTGTGTGTGTGTAAGAGAGAGAGAGAGAGAGAGAGAGATTGAGTGAGTTTCAATTTGTAATTTCCTGTTACCTACAGAAGCACAGATATGCTTGAGGCGTGTGTTTGTGTGTATTTAGGGGTGTTTGTGTGTGTGTGTGTATATGTGTGTGTAGGGTGTGTGTGTGTGTGTGTGTGTGTGTGTGTGTGTGTGTGTGTGTGTGTGTGTGTGTGTGTGTGTGTGTGTGTGAGAGAGAGAGAGAGAGAGAGAGAGAGGGGAAACTGTGTGGGCTGCTGACGACTTAGTAATTACACACAAAGGTTGCTCATACATTATACCCGAGATAAACTTGTGGCGAGATAAAGTTTGGACGTTGACAGTGTTAGTGACGCTACACTGACGACACTCAGGAGAAACACTAAGCACGGACGGCAGGGGAAGACAGACCCGGACACAGGAAGGGAATGCTCACTCAGGAACACTAGGCATGGACGGCAGGGGAAGACAGACCCGGACACAGGAAGGGAATGCTCACTCAGTAACACTAGTCATGGACGGCAGGGGAAGACAGACACCGACACAGGAAGGGAATGCTCACTCAGGAACACTAGGCATGGACGGCAGGGGAAGACAGACACGGACACAGGAAGGGAATGCTCACTCAGGAACACTGGGTATGGACGGCAGGGGAAGACAGACACGGACACAGGAAGAGTTTGATGACGGTAGAAAGGACAGGGGGCACGAAACGAACCTAGGAGGCACAGACGGAAGGAGGAACGGACAGAGTACAGATGTATTGGATGTGAAAATTTAGATATCCATGGATGCGGGCGTGTATGAGGATGTCTGACGGATGCGGATGTAAGAAATTGTGCGGATGTTCAGCGGATGCGGATGTGAGATATATTACTAGGACAGAGAAACACAATGAAAAGGGAACGAAGGAAGAGACAAATGGACGGAGAGAGAGAGAGAGAGAGAGAGAGAGAGAGAGAGAGAGAGAGAGAGAGAGAGAGAGAGAGAGAGAGAGAGAGAGAGGAAGGAACAGACGATAGGAAAGGAGGCACAAACGGAAGGAAAAGGGGCAAAATACGAACTAACGAACGGAATGAAAAGGAAAGAAAGAAATGGACGAACAGACAAAAGAATGGAAAAAAGGGAGAAAAGAGAAGAAAAACTGAGGCATAGATGTAAATTTAAATAACCCTTTGAAAATAGGCAAGACGACGAAAAGTAGCTCTAATGCCTTGGATTAGGAGCATTTCAGTATTATCAGGACTTCCCTTTACACCCCTCTTTCAGTATTAGTAACAAATCATTATATATATATATATATCACCCTATTCTATATTCTATGCAGACTGTATTTAAACATAAAATGAATTAAAAAATACAATAGGAAGCGGAACAACGTAGAAAACATCTCAGAGGTACATCTGGAATACTTCGTCCAGCTCCCCAGCGGTGGACCGCGAGCCCAGAATGCTGCTGACATTACCCCTCTGGATCACAACACTGAATCTCTGAAAGAGGAGCCTAGCTGCCTTGTGATCCATGGTTACTATGATGAGTTTTTCACCCAGCTCTTTGGGAAACTTCAGAGCACACTTGGCTCAGGCTCCAAAGGTGTCCGACCCCAATAGGATGTTATAGAAGGGTGATTCGTCTGTAAAACTTGTATTTGTGGTCACAGTGGCGGCCTATGCTAACCTTCCTTGGGTGCAGAAATGTATCAAGTTGGAAGAATCTTACTGAAGATACGTGGCCCAGTGGTTAACACGACGGTCTGGAGTTTTGAGACTCTGACCGCGAATTCAAACCCCGCCCGTGGTATGGTTTGCAATCGTGTCATTACGATTTCATGAGTCATGTTGACAGCTTTGAAGGGCCTTGAGCTAGAGTTCATCACGGTCTTGCTAGCGGGAGAGTAGTCTGTAAAAATTTGCATTTGTGGTCTGGAGTTTTGAGACTCTCTGACCGGGGGTTCGAACCCAACCCATAGTATGGTTCGAGTCGAGTCAAGAGGAAAGGCCATCATAGTTACAGGTCTTCTGGGTCTCCTGTAGCTGGCAGCTCCACCCACCCTTCAGCTTCAGTGTGCCAATGTGGCAGCACAGGTGTAGTGCCAGGCGCTCTGCTCACCATCCTTCCAGGGTAGCATAGTGACGACACAGGTGTAGTCCCAAGCGCTCTGCTCACCATCCTTCCAGGGCAGCATAGTGACGACACAGGTGTAGTCCCAGGCGCTCTGCTCACTATCCTTCCAGGGCAGCATAGTGACGACACAGGTGTAGTCCCAAGCGCTGTGCTCACCATCCTTCCAGGGCAGCATAGTGACAACACAGGTGTAGTCCCAGGCGCTGTGCTCACCATCCATCCAGGGCAGCATAGTGACGACACAGGTGTAGTCCCAGGCGCTGTGCTCACCATCCTTCCAGGGCAGCATAGTGACGACACAGGTGTAGTCCCAAGCGCTCTGCTCACCATCCTTCCAAGGCAGCATAGTGACGATACAGGTGTAGTCCCAAGCGCTCTGCTCACCATCCTTCCAGGGTAGCATAGTGACGACACAGGTGTAGTGCCAGGCGCTCTGCTCACCATCCTTCCATGGCAGCATAGTGACGGCACAGGTGTAGTGCCAGGCGCTCTGCTCACCATCCTTCCATGGCAGCATAGTGACGACACTATGTAGATCATGGTAATGAATGTGATATTGTGTATATGGACTTCAGTAAGGCTTTTGACAGGGTCCCACATCAGAGACTATTGAGGAAAATTAAAGCACATGGAATAGGAGGAGAAATTTTTTCCTGGATAGAGGCATGGTTGACAAATAGGCAGCAGAGAGTTTGCATAAATGGGGAGAAATCAGAGTGGGGAAGTGTCACGAGCGGTGTTCCACAGGGGTCAGTGTTGGGCCCCCTGCTGTTCACAATCTACATAAACGACATAGATGAGGGCATAAAGAGCGACATCGGCAAGTTTGCCGATGACACCAAAATAGGCCGTCGAATTCATTCTGACGAGGACATTCGAGCACTCCAGGAAGATTTGAATAGACTGATGCAGTGGTCGGAGAGTGGCAGATGCAGTTTAATATAGACAAATGCAAAGTTCTAAATGTTGGACAGGACAATAACCATGCCACATATAAACTAAATAATGTAGATCTTAATATTACGGATTGCGAAAAAGATTTAGGAGTTCTGGTTAGCAGTAATCTGAAACCAAGACAACAGTGCATAAGTGTCGCAATAAAGCTAATAGAATCCTTGGCTTCATATCAAGAAGCATAAATAATAGGAGTCCTCAGGTTGTTCTTCAACTCTATACATCCTTGGTTAGGCCTCATTTAGATTATGCTGCACAGTTTTGGTCACCGTATTACAGAATGGATATAAATTCTCTGGAAAATGTACAAAGGAGGATGACAAAGTTGATCCCATGTATCAGAAACCTTCCCTATGAGGATAGACTAAGGGCCCCGAAACTGCACTCTCTAGAAAGAGCGTAGAATTAGGGGGGATATGATTGAGGTGTATAAATGGAAGACAGGAATAAATAAAGGGGATGTAAATAGTGTGCTGAAAATATCTAGCCTAGACAGGACTCGCAGCAATGGTTTTAAGTTGGAAAAATTCAGATTCAGGAAGGATATAGGAAAGTACTGGTTTGGTAATATAAGTTGTGGATGAGTGGAACAAACTCCCAAGTACCGTTATAGAGGCCAGAACGTTGTGTAGCTTTAAAAATAGGTTGGATAAATACATGAGTGGATGTGGGTGGGTGTGAGTTAGACCTGATAGCTTGTGCTACCAGGTCGGTTGCCGTGTTCCTCCCTTAAGTCAATGTGACCTGACCTGACTAGGTTGGGTGCATTGGCTTAAGCCGGTAGGAAGACTTGGACCTGCCTCGCATGGGCCAGTAGGCCTTCTGCAGTGTTCCTTCGTTCTTATGTTCTTCTTATGTGTAGTGCCAGGCACTCTGCTCACCATCCTTCCATGGCAGCATAGTGACGACACAGGTGTAGTGCCAGGCACTCTGCTCACCATCCTTCCATGGCAGCATAGTGACGACACAGGTGTAGTGCCAGGCGCTCTGCTCACCATCCTTCAATGGCAGCATAGTGACGACACAGGTGTAGTGCCAGGCACTCTGCTCACCATCCTTCCATGGCAGCATAGTGACGATACAGGTGTAGTGCCAGGCACTCTGCTCACCATCCTTCCAGGGCAGCATAGTGACGACACAGGTGTAGTGCCAGGCGCTCTGCTCACCATCCTTCCATGGCAGCATAGTGACGACACAGGTGTAGTGCCAGGCACTCTGCTCACCATCCTTCCAGGGTAGCATAGCGACGACACAGGTGTAGTGCCAGGCACTCTGCTCACCATCCTTCCAGGGTAGCATAGTGACGACACAGGTGTAGTGCCAGGCGCTCTGCTCACCATCCTTCCAGGGCAGCATAGTGACGACATAGGTGTAGTGCCAGGCACTCTGCTCACCATCCTTCCAGGGCAGCATAGTGACGACACAGGTGTAGTGCCAGGCGCTCTGCTCACCATCCTTCCAAGGCAGCATAGTGACGACACAGGTGTAGTGCCAGGCGCTCTGCTCACCATCCTTCCAGGGTAGCATAGTGACGACACAGGTGTAGTGCCAGGCGCTCCTGCTCACCATCCTTTCCAGGGCAGCATAGTGACGACACAGGTGTAGTGCCAGCGCTCTGCTCACCATCCTTCCAAGGCAGCATAGTGACGACACAGGTGTAGTGCCAGGCGCTCTGCTCACCATCCTTCCAGGGCAGCATAGTGACGACACAGGTGTAGTGCCAGGCGCTCTGCTCACCATCCTTCCATGGCAGCATAGTGACGACACACGTGTAGTGCCAGGCACTCTGCACACCATCCTTCCAGGGTAGCATAGTGACGACACAGGTGCAGTGCCAGGCACTCTGCTCACCATCCTTCCATGGCAGCATAGTGACGACACAGGTGTAGTGCCAGGCACTCTGCTCACCATCCTTCCAGGGTAGCATAGCGACGACACAGGTGTAGTGCCAGGCACTCTGCTCACCATCCTTCCAGGGTAGCATAGTGACGACACAGGTTTAGTGCCAGGCACTCTGCTCACCTCCTTCCAAGGCAGCATAGTGACGACACAGGTGTAGTGCCAGGCACTCTGCTCACCATCCTTCCAGGGCAGCATAGTGACGAAATCTGGACGCTTTT
>NC_069494.1:13120040-13145040 GCF_026875155.1 Cherax quadricarinatus
TCTTCTGTGACTTTTGTGCTCTCGAATTGTCTCTTCTGTTTCAATGATGATTTCGAGACGGCCCTTTAATTTTATTGGTTTTAATATGTCAATCCTGGTCATAAGACTTGCCTGATTGTGCGTTCTACTTTTATGCCGCTCTCATCTTTGTCGTTTAGGTAGATTGTATGAACAGCAGGGGGGGGGGTCCCAACACTGACCCTGTGTGAACACCGCTCGTGACGCTTCCCCACTCTGTGATTTCTCACGCCATTTTTATGCTAACTCTTCTGTCTTGCCTATTGTCAAATCCTGATGCTCTGTAGAATCCAGGAAAATAATAGAAAAATTTCTCCTCCCTATTCCATGTGCCTTAATTTTCCTCAATAGTCTCTGATGTGGGACCCTGTCAAAAGCCTTACTGAAGTCCATATACACAATATCATATTTATTACCATGATCTACCTCTCAAATACCTTAGTGAAATAAAAAGTTAATAAATTCGTTTAAGGGCAGGGAACCGCCCCTTTGTAAATTTATTAACTTTTTTCTTATGTTCTTGTCACTGACAAAAATATGTTCAATGAAGATAAATTCCATTTGCTCCGTTATGGAAAACTCGAGGAAATAAAAACTGGAACGGACTATAAAACACATTCTAACCACATAAATCACTTGTTCTCTTAGGCTGGAATACTGCTGAACACTGACAACCCCTTTCAGGGCAGGTGAAACTGTAGACCTGGAGAATATACAGAGAACCTTCACTGCTTATATAAGTTCAGGCGAGCACCTAAATTACTGGGAACGTTTAAAAGCCCTTCCTTTGAAATGTATCCTTGGAGAGTAGGTCGGAGAGATGCATCACAAATTTACACCTGAAAAATGCTTAGAGGAACTGGAAACTGTGTGTGTGTGTGTGTGTGTGTGTGTGTGTGTGTGGTGTGTGTGTGTGTGTTGTGTGTGTGTGTGTGTGTGTGTGTGTGTAGTGGGTGTGTGTAGTGTGTGTGTACCGGTGTTAACTCACCTACATGCCAGCTGGTCTCTTGTTAATACATGTTAAGACAAGTGCTGTTGGGACTGCCTTCACTGGCATCCTTAAACTCTCCCTCCCTCCCGTCCCTCCTTCCTTCCTCCATATTTCCGTTCCTTCCCCCTTCCTCCCTTCCGTTCTTCCGCTCTCCTCCTCTCTCCTTCCTTCCATCCATCCTTCCTTCTTCCAATCTCCTACCTCCTTCCCTCCTGATGCTATTTTCCCCTAAGTATTGTTGTGGTTTACTCTTTGTCTGCCTAAGAGGATATAATAGATTGATAGATAGATAGATAGATAGAGAGGAGAGTCGAGAGAAGTGATGAATATAGAAAGAGAGAGAGATGATGATTAAGAACTGTTGGGGTATATGAGATGGGGGCGGAGGGGAAAGGAGAGATGGAGAGAGGAGAGGAGGGGAGGAGAGTGAGGAAGGAGAGAGTGAGAGAGGCGGAGAAGAGAGATGAGCAGTGGAGGAGGGACCCAAAATCATGCAGCTAATTTACCCAGATCTTTCCTACTACCCATCAACAAGCTCTGGTCAGCCATTACACATAGAGAAACCTGCTTGATCAGATCCAGACTCCTCTTCCTTGCTGGTTGTTGTCTGCTTCTGTCTTATTGCAACTCTCTTCTCTCTCTTCTCTCTGTCACTCTCATCTCTCTCCTCACTCTCTCTCTCTCTCTCTCTCTCTCTCTCTCTCTGCCTTTTTAAAAACATAAAGAAAGAAGGCAGCACTGAAACTAAGGCCTACTGGCCCATGCTAGGCCAGGTCCAAAGGTCACCCTACTGGCCCATGCTAGGCAGGTCAGTCACCTACTGGGCCCATGCTAGGCAGGTTTCCAAGCACCTACTGGCCTAGCCTAGGCAGGTCCAATGTCACCTACTGCCCATTGCTAGGCAGGTCCAAGTCACCTACTGGCCCAGGCCTAGGCACAGGTCCAAAGTCACATACGGCCCTTGCTAGGCGGTCAAGTCACTACTGGCCCTTGCTAGGCAGGTCCAACCAAGTCACCTACTGGCCCATGCTAGGCAGGTCCAAGTCACCTATGGCCCAAGCCTTGGCTGGTCCAAGTCACCTACTGGCCCCATGCTAGGCAGGTCCAAGTCACCTACTGGCCCATGCTAGGCAGGTCCAAAGGTCACCTACTGGCCCCAGCCTAGAGCAGGTCTCCAAGTACCTCCATAAACTGGCCCCAATGACCTAGAGCCAGGTTCCAAACTCGTCGACACTACATGGCCTCCATGCCTAAAGGCACAAGTAGGTCCTAAAAGTCACCACCTGCTGGCTCCCATGATGCTTGGGCAGGTCCAAGTCACCCTATGGCCCAGCCTAAGGGGTCCAAGGTCACCTATGGCCCATGCTAGGCAGGTCCAAGTCCACCTACTGGCCCATGCTAGGCAGGTTTCAAGTCACCTACTGGCCCATGCGAGGCAAGGTACCCAAGTCACCTACTGGCCCATGGTAGGCAGGTCCAAGTCACCTATGGCCCCAGCCTAGGCAGGTCCAAGTTCACCTACGGGCCCATGCTAGGCAGGGTCCAAGTCACCTACTGGCCCATGCTAGGCAGGTCCAAGTCACCTACTGGCCCATGCTAGGCCAGGTCAAGACAAGTCACCTATGGCCATTGCTAGGCAGCGTCCAAGTCATCACTGGCCCCATGTAGGCAGGTCAAGTTCACCTACTGGCCCATGCTAGGCAGGTCCAAGTCACTACTGCGCCCTGCTAGGCGTTCCAAGTCACATACTGGCCCATGCTAGCAGGTCCAATGTCACCTACCGGGCCTAGCCAGCAGGTCAAGTCCCTACTGGCCCATGCTAGGCAGGTCAAGTCACCTACTGGCCCATGCTAGGCATGTCCGAAGTCTCCTACTGGCCCAGGCCTAGGCAGGTCCAAGTCACTAACTCGCCCATGCTAGGGCAGGTCCAAGTCACATTGACTGCCCCATGCTAGGCATGTCCATAGTCACTACTGGCCCAAGCCTAGGCAGGTCCAAGTCACCTACTGGCCCATGCTAGGCAGGTCCAAGTCACCCACTGGCCATGCTAGACAGGTCCAAGTTACAATACTGGCCATGCGAGGCAGGTCTCCAAGTCATTTCCAACTGGCCCATGTACTAAGCATGTCCAAGGTCACCTACTGGGCACCATGCTAGTCAGGTCCAAGTCACCAACTGGCCCATGCTAAGCAGGTCCAAGTCACCTACTGGGCCATGCTAGGCACATCCAAGTCACCTACTGGCCCAATCCAGTCAGGTCCAACTCACACCCACCCTGTTCACCAGGCTGTTGCTGTTGGTGGGTACATGGCGGAGGTAGAGGTCTAGTTTGAACTACCTGTTTCCTGTAAGGGGGAAAGTCACCGGAAAGTCACCACCCACAGCTGCTGGTCCCAGATCAGTCTCTGAGAGCTGCTAGCAACTGTATCTTTCATAAGTAGATGATGTCAAGGATTAGTCATCTGTTTACTCCCTGGCAATACTAGCGAGTAAGATTACTATCATAATTTTACACCTATACCCGTCAGCCGTTTTCAGTCGTTAGTCAGTTATTCAATTAGGTCAGACAGTTATTCAATCGGCAATCGGACAGTCACACCCGCCCATCCAAGGGCCAGGCCCCCACCCCAGCTGTGGCCCGCCCACAGCACATACCAGCCCTACCCCCCTGCCCACCACCCCTTCCCCCGCCTATACACTCCTCCCCCTCCCACCCCCCTGCTTCACCCTCCGTCCATTGGCCCACATCAACCTCCCATGGTTGTTCCTCAAGAGGGAGCTGGAACAGATACCAAAGACGGTACCGGATCAGGCGGGCTGTGGTTTCGTACGTTGGATTGAGTGCGGCCAGCAGTAACAGCCCTGGTTGATCAGGCCACTGATCCACCGGGAAGGCCTGGTCCAGTGGACCGTGGGCCCCCCACCGACGAGGCCGCCGGGAGGCGTTGATCCCGGAGGTAGGGAACTCCATATGGTGCATTAGGCTAGAACTCCATGCTACGGTAGATCTCCAGGCAGGTTAAGACCTAACCAGTAGGTAAACTCCAGGTAGGTAGAACTCCAGGCAGGTAGACCCAGGCAGGATAGACTCCAGGCAGGTAGACTCCAGGCAGGTAGACTCCAGGTAGTAGACTTCAGGTACGGTAGGACTCCAGGTAGGTAAAATCCAGGTAGGTAGACTCCAGGTAGGTGTAAACTCCAGGTAGGTAGGACTCCAGGCAGGGTCGGACTCCAGGCAGGAGATACTCCAGGTAGGTAGAACTCCAGGCAGGTTAGTCTCCTCCCCGCCCTCAACCCTACCAACCCAAACACTTTTCCCTCCGCCACACACACCCCTTCTACGCCCACACCCGCCCTTTATCCCCGACAAACACGTGCTTCCCCGTCCTCGGGATCAAGCCTCGACTCCCTCCCCCCATCTCCACCCTATTCCATCGGCCCGAACTATGGCTGAGGTTATGATCCTTCGGGTTTTAGCGTTCTTGATGCATGTTGCATATAATTCTCTGTCTGGTCTGCATAGTTTGGCGTTAGTAAGGTAGGTAGTCTACCCACAGTCTTTAACCTCACCTCTTTCCCCTTTCCCCTGGCACACGATCAGCAGGGAGAGGGAAGGGTAGGAAGAGAGGGGGAAAGAAAGAGAGGTACACGGGAGAAACTCAAGAGGGGTGAAAGGAGGGATTACTTTTGGCAAGGAGATGAGGAGAGGAGAAGAGAGGGAGGAAAAAAAAAGAGAGAGAGAGAGGAGAGGAAAAAGAGAGAGAGAGAGAGTGAGAGAAGATGACAGGCGAGAGAGGAGAAGAGGAGAGGGAGTGAGAGGAAGAGAGGGAAGAGATGAGAGAGAGAGAATGAGGAGATAGAGAGAGAGAGAGAGAGAGAAGGAGAGAGAGAGAGAGCTCGCTTTCCTCTCTCTCTCTCTCTTTTATTTTTTTTTTTTTTTTTTTTTTTTTTTGTTACACAGGGTGGTTTGACAAGGTTAAGGATCCCAGCCTTATTTGGACAGCTATTTACAGGTTAAGGGATTCCTAACTTTTTTGGCAAAGTAAGAGCTGTTACTACATTCAGCTCATTTGAAAGCATTTTGTTATAGACATACAAGTAGGGAACAGGATGAAAGTTGGAGCCATCTGTGGGCCAGCAGCATTTTCATTTGATCAACTGACGTTATCTCGTTACATCATATGCTGTACGAATGTGTTCCACATTACTCGAGTCCATCTGGGTCTATGTATGATCTCCAGATGATGATGTTTGGAAGAAGGGTACGGCCAGAGTGAAGTTGCTGCTTTCTGCCGTCTTGTGGCATAAAAGCTTGTTTCACGCGTCTCGAAGTGGATCCGCGTTGGTTATTTTTGACAATAATTGGCCTTGTACATAACAGTAAGGCCACCCAACCATCCTCCATGTTGAAGGCTCTGCTGAAATGACAGAATCTATCCAGGATGGGTCCAGGCGAGAGATGAGACGCTTGCTCTGTTCTCTTACTCTGTCAAGCAGTCGCAGATGAGAGGTGGGGGGCAGGCACAAACCAAGAAAGTGGAGCATATCAAGGTGTGGGTTACTTGTGCCTCGTAAGGATCTTGCAACCCCACTGGTCAAGCAGATGCGAGATCCGGCCGAACGTGCTGTAAGCTCCTGGCTGCCTTGTTTGCAGATTTACAACATGGTATCTTCATGGTTGTTTGGAGTCAAATTTCACCCCAAAGGATATCAACTATCTTCTCCAGGTGCCCAAACATTCGTCCCATTCATCCTTACTACTGCGCCAGCATTACCATCATGGTCTTTGCCTAGAGACGAACATCATTTGGTTTTTTTCAGCAGGTTGCAAATTGTTACTTGCCATCTATTTCCCCAAGCTGATATAGCTTCAGCTGGTTGGATTGTTGAATTTGTAGCTTAGAGCACTGGCATTTCTTCTCTTGGATAAGTGATTGTCAGTGGTACGGTCGTCTGCATATGATGTGATTCTGGTATGAGAATGAGGAAGGTCGTGAAAGTAGACATTCATAACAGTGGGACCCAGCACACTTCCTTGTGGAAACGCTTGGCCCCAATAGGAGGCCTTGTGATTCGTTCCCTGAGGGACTACACTTAGAGATCTACCATGAAGGTAAGCACTGAGGGAGGAGACATAGCGTAGATTAGAGCCTGCAATTCCAGTGCTTGTGACGTTTTGCTAAGAGGCCCTGGTGCACACCGGTCGGAAAGCGCCTGCAATTCCAGTGCTACCACACAGCTGACTTGGGAATTCCATCCAGTGGCTGGTTGCTACTTAAGTGGAGAGGTTTAATAACAACAGATCAGCAGCAGAGTAGTAAACCTCTTTCCTGAAGCCATATGACGATCACTAAGTAGTGGAGTGGTAGTCAAAAAATTCTGGTCATTTGTCTTGAGATTATTGTCTCAGGATCTTACCAGTGATTGACAGGAGTGACATTGTCTTAGTTGTGATTTTGCTCTGCTTTCTTTTTGATGAACAGGGACTAACATTTTGGCTCTTTCCATGGAAGGAGGGCCATTTACCTGTACTAGGCAGTTGACTTGAAAGATGCGAGTTAGAGGTGCTGTAGCTGGTCTGACATCTTGCAACAATCTTTTCGGGCTCTACTTGTCTGGGCCCACTGCCTTTTTTGGTCAAGTGATTTAAGAAGGAAATGCACCTCCTCCTGCCTTATTGTCACCACTGACAGTTTTGACACAGTTCTTGCAGCTAGCCAAGGAGGGTCCCTTGCTGGATCAGGAACTTGCATTTTGGTAGCAAAGTGTTCAGCAAAGAGGTCCGCCTTTTTCTCTTGACTACTAGTAGAGGTGGTCCCATCCTGTCGATTTAGAGGTGGAATAAGTTCATCAGGCAGATAACCTTGTCTGTCCTTGCCCAGGACCACCAGGTTTTGGAGCCTACCCTACCTGATGCTAACTTTCTTTAGTGTCCACCTCCCATTTAGTAATGGCCCACTTTTGAACATCACCCATATGCCTACAGGCTTGCATGTGCAAGTTCCTGTTATAGGTGTAGGATGTCTCTTATACCTTCGCCATGCTTTGTACTTAGCAGTAGCAGCCTCTCTACAACGAAAGCCAAACCAAGGCTGATCTGTAGGCTTTGTCACATATTGCCGGTGAGGAATGTGTTCTTGTTGCAGATTAAGGATGTGTCCAGTGAAGGCTTTCACTTGGTTGTCAACATCCCCCTGGAGAAGAGCATTCCAGTCGGTGGTGGCGAGCTCAGAGCAAAGGGCTGGCCAATTACCTCTTTCCATAGCCAGGTTGTGCGTTGTGGACTCCTCACCTCGTTCTGTTGGGATTTAAGTGTGGTAAAAACAGCCTTGTGGTCAGACGATCCAACGTAGCCGAGGGGTTGACAAGTGACTATGCCTTCTGCCAGATCACTCACTACTGGGTAAAGGGGAGGAGCCAGAGATATGAGTAGGGAAATCAACAAAGTTTCTCATGTCAAACACTGCAAGAAGGTCATCAAAGTCCCTCTGTATTTAAAGGTGCTGGTTGAGGTCACCAACAATTATAATATGTTGACAGTTGTGTTGTAGCAGAAGGGAGTCAATATTTTCCATTAGGAAGTTGATAGGGTCTGCATGTTGCCACTGAGGTCTGTACATTGCACATGCTAGTACAGAGGTTTCTAGTGTTTATACAGAGCTTGAAGAACATCATTTCAAGATGTGTAGGGGTGGCAACATCTATGTGCTGGGCATGAACACTTTTAGAGAAGCACACAGCAACACCACCTCCTTGCCCTTGCCTGTCTCTTCTCATCATGAGGTGTAGCCAGCAATTCTTGCAAAATTTTCTGGAGTCCTGTCATCCAAAAAATGTTTCAACAACAGCTATCATGTCGGGACGTCGAGTGTTCACAAGCTATGTGTGAGCTCTCCAACATTAGTAATGAAACCTCTAATGTTGGCCGACAGGATGCTGATAGACTGGCTCCTCATGATGAAGTGGTCAGCTTGAGGTGGTGGGTTGGTGTAGGGAATGTAAGGTGCCTGCCCTTGAGAGAGGTAGGGTACTGAGGCAGCTGCAGGGATGTAGGTCTGTGGTCTTGTATAAGGCCCAATCCCACCTGATGGGCTGGGAAGGAGTAGCTAAGTGGGTGACGTGTGAGAGTGTTTACCAATTCAGAGATCCTGCTGGTTTGTTCTGAGAACAGGTCTCTAAACAGGTGGCCCTGTCTGTCAAGTTCCTTTTTCTTCCGACACTGGTCCTCCTTATGTCCTTTCTTGTAGCAGTAGTTACACCTGGTATCTCGCAGGCAGTTGTTGGCAGAGTGCCCCTTCCGGTGACAGCGAGAGCACAGCCTAGGTGCCTGGGAGGGTGGACTAGGATTTGTTGTACCTCCTGTGTTTCGCAGATTTGTCCTCGGATTCTGCCGCTGGAACTGTGTTAGTGGAGGGTGAGACGGCTGTAGATGTCTTCCTCCACCACGTCCTCCTCCACGTCCTCTACCCCGCCCTCTACCAGTTCTGACAGATGTGTCCCTGCTGTTCGTACTTCGGCGTAGCAGGTGATCAGGTGCAGTGATAGTTCCCTGATCACTAACTGCACCGTTCTCTGGTGGAGGAAACTCCTGGCTCAGAGCTTGCTGTCGAAGCACTACTACCAGATTCTAGAATAGTATCGGCAGGTGTGCTGACAGGTGTAGGATCAGGATGGTATGTGCACTGTCAAGTAGACTGGCAGTGGCTGAAGCAGAGATGTCAGGTGTAGGAGAATTAACAGATCCAAGGCTTCCCACGTTGCTGGGAAGAGGATTTGTTCCCTCTGTGGTGGTCAGAGGAATTGTGTTAGAATTCCCAAAGGTAGTGTTTTTGAACTCTGTCAGTCTGTGGGACCTTAGCGATGACAGAATTCCACCAGAAGTTTACCCCTGAGTTAACTCAGTGTGGGACTTTCCAGTCTTGTCAGATAGTGTCAACCATCACTGAGCAGCTTACGTCTCTTGAAGTAGGCTTCACTGGCCTTCTAGCGATAGCTTGTAGGTTATAATGATTTGAGGAGCTCGTGAAGTGCTTCCCTGTGATGGAATTACTTTCTGCAAAACGTTACTACACAGCCCAAGCGGGCATCTTGATCTTTGGACAGGAGTCCCTGAGTAGAACTTCTGAACCCACCTCCTGTAGCTCCAGCTTGAATCCACATATACACAGGAATTAAGGATATCCTTAAATTTTCTGAAACTTCAACCTGCTGCAACAAAATTTTTTCTTCTGAGTGCAATCAGTGTGGCAGTAGTTGGAACAAGTCGGTTCCTTACATTCCAAGAAGATCTTTGTCCCTTGTTGTATACCCACAAACACTGGCAGTATCTACTGTGACAATAGCCAGATAGCGTAGATAATCTTGCTATTTGCGTGTGAAGTCATCCCATCTCTCTGTTCTCTCTGTCCTCTCTGTCTCTCTCTCTCTCATGTCTATCTCTCTCATCTCTCTCTCTCTTCTCTCTCTCTCTTCATCTCTCTCCTCACTCTCTCTCTCGTCTCGCCACCTCCTCATCCTCTCTCTCAGTCTCTCCTGGTCTCTCTGTCTCTCTCTTCTCTCTCTCTCTCTTCCCGACGATCTCTCGTTCTCTCTCTCTGTCCTCTGTCTCTCTCACTCTCTCTCTCTCTCTTCTCTCTCTCTCTCTCACCTCTCTCTCTCTCTCGCTCTCTCTCCTCTCGTCTCTCTCTCTCTCGCTCTTCTCACTCACTCTCTGTTCACTCTCCTGTCGTCTCATCTCTCTCTCCTTCTCTCTCCATCTCGGTCTCTCTCCTCTCTCTCTCTCTCTCTCTCTCTCTCTCATCTCCATTATTCGGTCCCTACAGGACAGGATATGCAAGAATTTTAAAATGGGGCCCATTATTCTTGGTGATATGTGGAAAATAGGGTGCTGTCCCCCATTATCTGTCCAACTTCGGTCCCCCCCCCCATTCATTTTCCTTCACCCGGGCAGCTGAGGACGTGACAGTCTTACCCCGGCTAATGGATTTATCAACTGAATAATGATTTATATTGGTCGATATTGTGCTTTCTTCCGTAGTGGGAAGGGCAAGTGGTGTGGTGGTGGTGGTGTGGTGGTGGGGTGGTGGTAGTGGATTGGTAGTGGTGTGTGGTGGTGGTGGTGGGTTATGGTAGTGGTGTGGGTTGTGTGTGGTGGTGGTGTAGTGGTGTGAGGAGGTGGTGGTGGTGGTGGTAGTGGTTGGTAGTGGTGGTGGTGGAGGTGGTGTGGTGGTGGTGGTGGTGGTGGTGGTGGTATGGTGGTGGTGGTGGTATGGTAGTGTGGGTGTGGTGTGTTGGGTGGTAGTGGGGTGTGGTGGTAGTGGTGGTGGTGGAGGTGGTGGTAGTTGGTGGTGTGGTGTGGTTGTGTAGTGTTGGTGTGGTGGGTGTTGTGGTGGTGGTGGGATGGTATGGTGGGTGGTGGTGGTGGTTATGGTAGTGGGGGTGGTGGTGGTGGTGGTGGGGGTGGTGGTGGTTATGGTGGTGTGTGGAGGTGGTGGTGGTGGTGTGGGTAGTGTGGTGTAGTGGTGGTGTGGTAGTGGTGGTGGTGGTAGTGGTGGTGGGGGGAGTGGTAGTGGTGGTCGGAAGTGGTGGTGTGTGTGGTGTAGTGGTGGTGGTGGTAGTGTGGTGGTAGTGGTGGTGTGTGGTGGAGTAGTGGTGGTGGTGGTGGTGGGGATGGTGGGGGTGGTGGTGTGTGTGTGGTGGTAGTGGTAGTGGTAGTTGTGGCGGTAGTGGTTGTGTGGTGGTGTGGTATGGTGGTGGTGGGGTGGTGGTGGTGGTGGTGGTGTGTGGTAGTTGTGGTGGTAGTGGTGGTGGTGGTGGATGGTAGTGGTGGGTGGTGGTGGTGGTGGTAGTGGTGTGGAGGGTGGGGTGGTGGTGGTGGTGTAGTGGTGGTGGGGGTGTGGTGATGGTGGTGTGGGTGGTGGTGTAGTGTAGTGGTAGTGGTGGGGTAAGTGGGGTGGTGTGGTGGTGGTAGTGGGGTGGGGGTGGGGGTGTGGTGGTGGTGTGGTGGGGGGGTGGGAGTGGTGTGGTAAGTGGTGGTGGTGGTGGTGGAGTGGTTGGTGGTGGTGTGGTGGATGGTGGTGGTAATGTGTGTGTTTGGTGGGTGGTGGTGGTGGTGGTTCGGCGGCGGCGGCGGCGCGGCGGCGGCGGGCGGGGAGGTGGCGGTGGTGGTGGTAGTGTGGTGTGGTGGTGGTGGTGGTGGGTGGCGGCCGGCGGCGGCGGGCGGCGGCGCGGCGGCGGCGGCGGTGGTGGTGGTGGTGGTGGTGGTGGCGGCGGCGGTGGTGTGGTGGTGCGGCGGCGTTGCTGGTACACAACTACTACTATTAGTATGTGGTGGTGCTACTACTACTACTATTACTACTACTACTACAATGTTAGTAATGGGTATACAATTAGTGGTGGTAGTACAATTTGATTAGTATCAGGCGGTCGTGGTAAACATTTTATCCTTGAGAATTTCGTCAACGTAAAACCTCTAGCAGTGTGTGTGTTGTTTGTGTGTGTGATTGTTTGTGTTTGTTGGTGTGTAATATAAGAAATAAATATGATTATAAATATATAAATATAAAATATAAATATAAATATAAATATCATATATATAATCTTATATATATAAATATATATATGCAATAATATCACAGTAAACCGGTGATTTCAGAATATGCAAAACAACCACTGCTACTGAAAGAATAGAGAAATTTCCAAGCGCCAACGTGACTACTCACATTACAAGGAACTCTGAAGTAAAGCAATCCAAGGAAGCAATATAAGGGGTTGACCATCACCTCACTATCGATCCACAACGGCTAACACCCTTGACGGCACGCCGACCCAACTGGAACAGGTCCTTGGCACAACCCACCAAGAAACTATTCTACCCAAGAAAATTTAAAACTTTATTATTTGACCAAGTAGTATTAAATTCTCCCAAATTACTATTAATTATAAATGGATCAATTTATATAAACCAAAGGAAATATCTCATATTATTGTCAAAACTTCTGCTTTTTATAAACAAGAATTCAATTATCTGCGTGTCGACCAGACTTGCTTGATACTAACTTTCCAACTTTTTTTGAAATCAATTGATGGTTAAATCTCTTACATAATAAATAGAGCATTGGAATCTTGTCCAGATCCTAATGCTTATTATGTTGTTTTAAATCCTAGTCAGAGATTTTACCAGTTTGACCGTAATAAACTTTATCGCAAATTTTACAAGGAATCTTATAGACAACATCCATCAGCATTTTGGGGGATTCTTTATCAAAAGAATTTTTTTTTACTGTATCAAGATTTTTTGAAATACAAAACTTTAATATTAAAAAGTCTTAAAGAAGAGAAGGCAATCAACCAAGTATTGAAGGTAAGGGAGAACCAATCATATTTTTAGTTGAATAAGGCTGGTTGTCCCTTTTTGGATTGTAAAAAGTATTTCTAGCAACTTTATAAATTTATCAATTACATTCTTGGGTATTTTAAATCATTACCTATTTCATAAATTTTGGATATTTCCTCATCTATGAACTCAGGACTACAAATTCGTAAAGCTCTCAGAAACATTGATGAGAAAAACAGACAGTTTGACTCTATCTTGATGCGAGGAATAATAGTGGACATAGGAACAGTTATTTGTAGGTTTTCTGTAAATTTTAAATTTAAATTCATTATTACCCTTAATAATTAAAACACCTAGAAAAGGCAATGAGTTATTTTGCTCAAACTCGACAGTAAAGTTTATATGAAACTGACCCTATGGAGTCAGACCAATTATTCGCTCCATAGGGTCAGTTTCATATAAATTATCCAAATGGCTTGTTGATATTTTGAGCCCTATTGTTGGTAAAATTTCTAACTTTAATGTTAAAAACAACTTAGATTTAGTTGATAAATTAAGCTCCTTGACTTGTGTATAATATATTATACACCTGTGTGTTGTAACTAATTCTGATTTTTGAAGTTTAAATACTTGAATTTTAACTTAGTATGGGTCAGTAGGCCTTCTGCAGTGTTCCTCCTCTACTGTGTCATCATGTTTTTATTTATCGCTGTGTAGTTTTGTCTGTAATTTGGTATGTGCTTTTTCTCCAACGTTCTGTTTCCCTTTTCGTCCTTATAAGTTTTTTCCTCACTATTGTGTTTACCCATTATTCTCTGTCGTCCTCTGTCTTCTGTATTTTTTTCCATTTCTTTTGTATGTTTTACCCTTCTCTGCTTCTTTAATTAAAACATGGGATCTTTCTGTATTTCACTCTACTGCCTATTAATATGACCCTTGTGGACTTCCTGGCACTGTGTACTCACCTAGTTGTGGTTGCAGGGGTCGAGTCACAGATCCTGACCCCGCCTCTTCACTGGCCTCTACTAGGTCACTCTTCCTGCTACGTGAGCTTTATCATACCTGAGTGTGTGTGTGTGTGTGTGGTGTGTGTGTGTAAGAGAGAGAGAGAGAGAGAGAGAGAGAGAGAGAGAGAGAGAGATTGAGTGAGTTTCAATTTGTAATTTCCTGTTACCTACAGAAGCACAGATATGCTTGAGGCGTGTGTTTGTGTGTATTTAGGGGTGTTTATGTGTGTGTGTGTGTATGTGTGTATTGTGTGTGTGTGTGTGTGTGTGTGTGTGTGTGAGAGAGAGAGAGAGAGAGAGAGAGAGAGAGAGACAGAGAGACAGAGACAGAGAGGGGGGGGGGGAAACTGTGTGGGCTGCTGACGACTTAGTAATTACACACAAAGGTTGCTCATACATTATACCCGAGATAAACTTGTGGCGAGATAAAGTTTGGACGTTGACAGTGTTAGTGACGCTACACTGACGACACTCAGGAGAAACACTAAGCACGGACGGCAGGGGAAGACAGACCCGGACACAGGAAGGGAATGCTCACTCAGGAACACTAGGCATGGACGGCAGGGGTAAGACAGACACGGACACAGGAAGGGAATGCTCACTCAGGAACACTAGGCATGGACGGCAGGGGAAGACAGACCCGGACACAGGAAGGGAATGCTCACTCAGGAACACTAGGCATGGACGGCAGGGGAAGACAGACACGGCAGGGGAAGACAGACCCGGACACAGGAAGGGAATGCTCACTCAGGAACACTAGGCATGGACGGCAGGGGAAGACAGACACGGACACAGGAAGGGAATGCTCACTCAGGAACACTAGGCATGGACGGCAGGGGAAGACAGACACGGACACAGGAAGGGAATGCTCACTCAGGGAACACTAGGCATGGACGCAGGGGAAGACAGACACGGACACAGGAAGGGAATGCTCACTCAGGAACACTAGGCATGGACGGCAGGGAAGACAGACAAGGACACAGGAAGGGAATGCTCACTCAGGAACACTAGGCATGGACGGCAGGGGAAGACAGACCCGGACACAGGAAGGGAATGCTCACTCAGGAACACTAGGCATGGACGGCAGGGAAGACAGACACGGACACAGGAAGGGAATGCTCACTCAGGAACACTAGGCATGGACGGCAGGGGAAGACAGACACGGACACAGGAAGGGAATGCTCACTCAGGAACACTAGGCATGGACGGCAGGGGAAGACAGACACGGACACAGGAAGGGAATGCTCACTCAGGAACACTGGGTATGGACGGCAGGGGAAGACAGACACGGACACAGGAAGAGTTTGATGACGGTAGAAAGGACAGGGGGCACGAAACGAACCTAGGAGGCACAGACGGAAGGAGGAACGGACAGAGTACAGATGTATCGGATGTGAAAATTTAGATATCCGTGGATGCGGGCGTGTATGAGGATGTCTGACGGATGCGGATGTAAGAAATTGTGCGGATGTTCAGCGGATGCGGATGTGAGATATATTACTAGGACAGAGAAACACAATGAAAAGGGAACGAAGGAAGAGACAAATGGAGGGAGAGAGAGAGAGAGAGAGAGAGACGAAGGAACAGACGATAGGAAAGGAGGGACAAACGGAAGGAAAAGGGGCAAAATACGAACTAACGAACGGAATGAAAAGGAAAGAAAGAAATGGACGAACAGACAAAAGAATGGAAAAAAGGGAGAGAAGAAAAGAAAAACTGAGGCACAGATGTAAATTTAAATAACCCTTTGAAAATAGGCAAGACGACGAAAAGTAGCTCTAATGCCTTGGATTAGGAGCATTTCAGTATTATCAGGACTTCCCCTTTACACCCTCTTGCAGTATTAGTAACAAATCATTATATATATATATATAATAAATATATAATATATATATATATTAATATATATATATATATATATATATATATATAATATATATATATATATATATAATCACCCTATTCTATATTCTATGCAGACTGTATTTAAACATAAAATGAATTAAAAAATACAATAGGAAACGGAACAACGTAGAAAACATCTCAGAGGTACATCTGGAATACTTCGTCCAGCTCCCCAGCGGTGGACCGCGAGCCCAGAATGCTGCTGACATTACCCCTCTGGATCACAACACTGAATCTCTGAAAGAGGAGCCTAGCTGCCATGTGATCCTTGGTTACTATGATGAGTTTTTCACCCAGCTCTTTGGGAAACTTCAGAGCACACTTGGCTCAGGCTCCAAAGGTGTCCGACCCCAATAGGATGTTATAGAAGGGAGATTCGTCTGTAAAACTTGTATTTGTGGTCACAGTGGTGGCCTATGCTAACCTTCCTTGGGTGCAGAAATGTATCTAGTTGGAAGAATCTTACTGAAGATACGTGGCCCAGTGGTTAACACGACGGTCTGGAGTTTTGAGACTCTGACCGCGAATTCAAACCCCGCCCGTGGTATGGTTTGCAATCGTGTCATTACGATTTCATGAGTCATGTTGACAGCTTTGAAGGGCCTTGAGCTAGAGTTCATCACGTTCTTGCTAGCGGGAGAGTAGTCTGTAAAAATTTGCATTTGTGGTCTGGAGTTTTGAGACTCTCTGACCGGGGGTTCGAACCCAACCCATTGTATGGTTCGAGTCGAGTCAAGAGGAAAGGCCATCATAGTTACAGGTCTTCTGGGTCTCCTGTAGCTGGCAGCTCCACCCACCCTTCAGCTTCAGTGTGCCAATGTGGCAGCACAGGTGTAGTGCCAGGCGCTCTGCTCACCATCCTTCCAGGGTAGCATAGTGACGACACAGGTGTAGTCCCAGGCGCTCTGCTCACCATCCTTCCAGGGTAGCATAGTGACGACACAGGTGTAGTCCCAGGCGCTCTGCTCACCATCCTTCCAGGGCAGCATAGTGACGACACAGGTGTAGTGCCAGGCGCTCTGCTCACCATCCTTCCAGGGTAGCATAGTGACGACACAGGTGTAGTCCCAGGCGCTCTGCTCACCATCCTTCCAGGGTAGCATAGTGACGACACAGGTGTAGTGCCAGGCACTCTGCTCACCATTCTTCCAGGGCAGCATAGTGACGACACAGGTGTAGTCCCAAGCGCTCTGCTCACCATCCTTCCAGGGCAGCATAGTGACGACACAGGTGTAGTCCCAGGCGCTCTGCTCACCATCCTTCCAGGGCAGCATAGTGACGACACAGGTGTAGTGCCAGGCACTCTGCTCACCATCCTTCCAGGGCAGCATAGTGACGACACAGGTGTAGTGCCAGGCACTCTGCTCACCATCCTTCCAGGGCAGCATAGTGACGACACAGGTGTAGTGCCAGGCACTCTGCTCACCATCCTTCCAGGGAAGCATAGTGACGACACAGGTGTAGTGCCAGGCACTCTGCTCACCATCCTTCCAGGGTAGCATAGTGACGACACGGGTGTAGTGCCAGGCACTCTGCTCACCATCCTTCCAGGGCAGCATAGTGACGACACAGGTGTAGTGCCAGGCACTCTGCTCACCATCCTTCCAGGGCAGCATAGTGACGACACAGGTGTAGTGCCAGGCACTCTGCTCACCATCCTTCCAGGGCAGCATAGTGACGACACAGGTGTAGTGCCAGGCACTCTGCTCACCATCCTTCCAGGGCAGCATAGTGACGACACAGGTGTAGTGCCAGGCACTCTGCTCACCATCCTTCCAGGGTAGCATAGTGACGACACGGGTGTAGTGCCAGGCACTCTGCTCACCATCCTTCCAGGGCAGCATAGTGACGACACAGGTGTAGTGCCAGGCGCTCTGGTCACCATCCTTCCAGGGTAGCATAGTGACGACACAGGTGTAGTGCCAGGCACTCTGCTCACCATCCTTCCAGGGTAGCATAGTGACGACACAGGTGTAGTGCCAGGCACTCTGCTCACCATCCTTCCAGGGTAGCATAGTGACGACACAGGTGTAGTGCCAGGTACTCTGCTCACTATCCTTCCAGGGTAGCATAGTGACGACATAGGTGTAGTGCCAGGCGCTCTGCTCACCATCCTTCCAGGGCAGCATAGTGACGACACAGGTGTAGTGCCAGGCACTCTGCTCACCATCCTTCCAGGGCAGCATAGTGACGACACAGGTGTAGTCCCAGGCATTCTGCTCACCATCCTTCCAGGGCAGCATAGTGACGACACAGGTGTAGTCCCAGGCGCTCTGCTCACCATCCTTCCAGGGCAGCATAGTGACGACACAGGTGTAGTCCCAGGCGCTCTGCTCACCATCCTTCCAGGGTAGCATAGTGACGACACAGGTGTAGTGCCAGGCGCTCTGCTCACCATCCTTCCAGGGCAGCATAGTGACGACACAGGTGTAATCCCAGGCACTCTGCTCACCATCCTTCCAGGATAGCATAGTGACGACACAGGTGTAGTGCCAAGCGCTCTGCTCACCATCCTTCCAGGGCAGCATAGTGACGACACAGGTGTAGTGCCAGGCACTCTGCTCACCATCCTTCCAGGGCAGCATAGTGACGACATCTGGACGCTTTTAACTTCCGTCAGACATCCGTACTTGTTCATCCCGCTGCTCTGGGCAACGGGATGTGCCGACGCTTCTCTCTATGATGTCATTGACCTCATGTCTGCCTCACTTATCTAGTGATGTGTCAAACATGACGTCATGAAATCGGAATTAATCAGTTGCTGGTGTAAAAAAAATTTTAGAAAAATTTGTTTTACCGTCAAAATTTTTGGGTCCAGCATTTTTACACATCAGCAACCTTTCTTATCAAAAATTTTGGCGCCAAAATTTTTTGGGTTGCGAAATTTTCTTGGCATAATATTCCAGGAAATATTCCTGGGTAATATTCCTGGGTAAAATTATCATGTAATAATCCTTGGTAATATTTCCTGATAAAACTCTCAGGTTAATATTCCCAGGTAATATTTCCTGATAAAACTCTCAGGTTAATATTCCCAGGTAATATTTCCTGGTAAAACTCCCAGGTTAATATTCCCAGGTAATATTTCCTGGTAAAACTCTCAGGTTAATATTCCCAGGTAACATTTCCAGATAAAACTCCCAGGTTAATATTCCCAGGTAATATTTCCTGATAAAACTCCCAGGTTAATATTCCCAGGTAATATTTCCTAATAAAACTCCCAGGTTAAAATTCCCTGGTAATATTTCCTGCTAAAACTCCCAGGTTAATATTCCCAGGTAATATTTCTTGATGAAACTGCCAGGTTAATATTCCCAGGTAATATTTCCTGGTAAAACACCCAGGTTAATATTCCCTGGTAATATTTCCTGGTAAAACTTCCAGGTTAATATTCCCAGGTAATATTTCCTGAAAAAACTCCCAGGTTAATATTCCTTGGTAATATTTCTTGATAAAACCCCCAGGTTAATATTCCCAGGTAATATTTCCTGATATAACTCCCAGGTTAATATTCCCTGGTAATATTTCCGGGTAAAACTCCCAGGTTAATATTCCCAGGTAATATATGCTGATAAAACTCCCAGGTAATATTTCCTGGTAAAACTCCCAGGTAATATTTCCTGGTAAAACTCCCAGGTAATATTTCCTGGTAAAACTTCCAGGTAATATTTCCTGGTAAAACACCCAGGTAATATTTCCTGGTAAAACTGCCAGGTAATATTTCCTGATAAAACTCCCAGGTTAATATTCCCAGGTAATATTTCCTGGTAAAACTCCCAGGTTAATATTCCCAGGTAATATTTCCTGGTAAAACTCCCAGGTAATATTTCCTGGTAAAACTCCCAGGTAATATTTCCTGGTAAAACTCCCAGGTAATATTTCCTGGTAAAACACCCAGGTAATATTTCCTGGTAAAACTGCCAGGTAATATTTCCTGATAAAACTCCCAGGTTAATATTCCCAGGTAATATTTCCTGGTAAAACTCCCAGGTTAATATTTCCTGGTAATATTTCCTGATAAAACTCCCAGGTTAATATTCCCTGGTAACATTTCCTTGTAAAACTCCCAGGTTAATATTCCCAGGTAATATTTCCTGATAAAACTCCCTGGTTAATATTCCCAGGTAATATTTCCTGGCAAAACTCCCAGGTTAATATTCCCAGGTAATATTTCCTGATTAAACTCCCTGGTTAATATTCCCAGGTAATATTTCCTGATAAAACTCCCAGGATAAAATTCCCTGGTAATATTTTCTGATGAAACTCCCAGGTTAATATTCCCAGGTAATATTTCCTGATAAAACTTCCAGGTTAATATTCTCAGGTAATATTTCCTGATAAAACTCCCAGGTTAATATTCCCTGGTAATATTTCCTGATAAAACTTCCAGGTTAATATTCTCAGGTAATATTTCCTGATAAAACTCCCAGGTTAATATTCCCAGGTAATATTTCTTGATAGAACTCCCAGGCTAATAATCCCAGGTAATATTTCCTGGTGAAACCCCCAGGTTAATATTCCCTGGTAATATTTCCTGCTAAAACTCCCAGGTTAATATTCCCAGGTAATATTTCTTGATGAATCTCCCAGCTTAATATTCCCAGGTAATATTTCCTGGTAAAACTCCCAGGTTAATATTCCCGGGTAATATTTCCTGAAAACTCCCAGGTTAATATTCCCAGGTAATATTTCCTGATAAAACTCCCAGGTTAATATTCCCAGGTAATATTTCCTGGTAAAACTCCCAGGTTAATATTTAATATTAATATTTCCTGGTAAAACTCCCAGGTTAATATTTAATATTAATACTTCCTGGTAAAACTCCAAGGGTAATATTCCCAGGTAATATTTCCTGGTAAAACTCCCAGGTTAATATTTAATATTAATATTTCCTGATAAAACTCCCAGGTTAATATTCCCACGTAATATTTCCTGATAAAACTCCCAGGTTAATATTTCCTGGTAATATATCCTGGTAAAACTCCCAGGTTATTATTTCCTTGTAATATTTCCTGAAAAAACTCCCAGGTTAATATTCCTTGGTAATATTTCCTGGTAAAACTCCCAGTTTAATATTTCCTGGTATTATTTCCTGCTAAAACTCCCAGGTTAATATTCCCAGGTAATATTTCCTGGTAAAACTCCCAGGTTAATATTCCCTGATAAAACTCCCAGGTTAATATTCCCTGATGTTTCCTCGTAAAACTCCCAGGTTAATATTCCCTGGTAATATTTCCTGATAAAACTCCCAGTTTAATATTCCCTGGTAATATTTCCTTGTAAAACTCCCAGGTTAATATTCAATGGTAATTTTTCGTGGTAAAACTCCCAGGTTAATATTCCCTGGTAATATTTCGTGGTAAAACTCCCAGGGTAATATTCCCTGGTAATATATCCTGATAAAACTCCCAGGTAATATTCCCTGGTAAAATTTCCTGGTAAATCTCCCAGGTTAATATTTCCTGGTAAAACTCCCAGGTTAATCCCCGGTAATATCTCTTGATAAAACTCCCAGATTAATATTTCCAGGTAATATTTCCTGGTAAAACTCCCTGGTTAATATTCCCTGGTTATATTTGCTGATAAAACTCCCAGGTTAATATTCCCTGGTAATATTTCCTGATAAAACTCCCAGGTAAAAATTCCCTGGTAATATTTCCTGGTAAAACTCCCACTTTAATATTCCCTGGAAATATTTCCTGATGACACTCCCAGGTTAATATTCCCTGGTAATATTTCCAGATAAAACTCCCAGGTTAATATTCCCTGGTAACATTTCTTGGTAAAACTCCCAGGTGAATATTCCCTGGTAATATTTCCTGATGACACTCCCAGGTTAATATTTCCTGGTAATATTTCCTGCTAAAACTCCCAGGTTAATATTCCCAGGTAATATTTCTTGAAACTCCCAGGTAAATATTCCCTGGTAATATTTCCTGCTAAAACTCCCAGGTTAATATTCCCTGGTAAAATTTCCTGATAAAACTCCCAGGTTAATATTCCCTGGTAATATTTCGTGATAAAACTCCCAGGTTAATATTTCCTGGTAATATTTCCTGATAAAACTCCCAGGTCAATATTCCCTGATATTTCCTGGTAAAACTCCCACGTTAATATTCCCTGGAAATATTTCCTGATGACACTCCCAGGTTAATATTCCCTGGTAATATTTCCTGATAAAACTCCCAGGTGAATATTCCCTGGTAATATTTCCTGATGACACTCCCAGGTTAATATTTCCTGGTAATATTTCCTGATAAAACTCCCAGGTTAATATTCCCAGGTAATATTTCCTGCTAAAACTCCCAGGTAATATTTCTTGAAACTCCCAGGTTAATATTCCCAGGTAATATTTCTTGGTAAAACTACCAGGTTAATATTCCCTGGTAATATTTCCTGGTAAAACTCCCAGGTTAATATTCCCAGATATTTTTTCCTGAAAAAATCTCCCAGGTTAACATTCCCAGGTAATATTTCCTGGCAAAACTCCCAGGTAATATTTCCTGGTAAAACTCCCAGGTAATATTTCCTGGTAAAACACCCAGGTAATATTTCCTGGTAAAACTGCCAGGTAATATTTCCTGGTAAAACTCCCATGTTAATATTCCCAGGTAATATTTCCTGGTAAAACTCCCAGGTAATATTTCCTGGTAAACCTCCCAGGTAATATTTCCTGGTAAAACTCCCAGGTAATATTTCCTGGTAAAACACCCAGGTAATATTTCCTGGTAAAACTGCAAGGTAATATTTCCTGATAAAACTCCCAGGTTAATATTCCCAGGTAATATTTCCTGGTAAAACTCCCAGGTTAATATTTCCTGGTAATATTTCCTGATAAAACTCCCAGGTTAATATTCCCTGGTAACATTTCCTTGTAAAACTCCCAGGTTAATATTCCCAGGTAATATTTCCTGATAAAACTCCCTGGTTAATATTCCCAGGTAATATTTCCTGGCAAAACTCCCAGGTTAATATTCCCAGGTAATATTTCCTGATTAAACTCCCTGGTTAATATTCCCAGGTAATATTTCCTGATAAAACTCCCAGGTTATTATTCCCTGGTAATATTTCCTGATAAAACTCCCAGGTTAATATTCTCAGGTAATATTTCCTGATAAAACTCCCAGGATAAAATTCCCTGGTAATACTTTCTGATGAAACTCCCAGGTTAATATTCCCAGGTAATATTTCCTGATAAAACTTCCAGGTTAATATTCTCAGGTAATATTTCCTGATAAAACTCCCAGGTTAATATTCCCTGGTAATATTTCCTGATAAAACTTCCAGGTTAATATTCTCAGGTAATATTTCCTGATAAAACTCCCAGGTTAATATTCCCAGGTAATATTTCTTGATAGAACTCCCAGGTTAATAATCACAGGTAATATTTCCTGGTGAAACTCCCAGGTTAATATTCCCTGGTAATAATTCCTGGTAAAACTCCCAGGTTAATATTCCCTGGTAATATTTCCTGCTAAAACTCCCAGGTTAATATTCCCAGGTAATATTTCTTGATGAATCTCCCAGCTTAATATTCCCAGGTAATATTTCCTGGTAAAACTCCCAGGTTAATATTCCCGGGTAATATTTCCTGAAAACTCCCAGGTTAATATTCCCAGGTAATATTTCCTGATAAAACTCCCAGGTTAATATTCCCAGGTAATATTTCCTGGTAAAACTCCCAGGTTAATATTTAATATTAATATTTCCTGGTAAAACTCCCAGGTTAATATTTAATATTAATATTTCCTGGTAAAACTCCAAGGGTAATATTCCCAGGTAATATTTCCTGGTAAAACTCCCAGGTTAATATTTAATATTAATATTTCCTGGTAAAACTCCAAGGGTAATATTCCTTGGTAATATTTCCTGGTAAAACTCCCAGTTTAATATTTCCTGGTATTATTTCCTGCTAAAACTCCCAGGTTAATATTCCCAGGTAATATTTCCTGGTAAAACACCCAGGTTAATATTCCCTGATAAAACTCCCAGGTTAATATTCCCTGATGTTTCCTCGTAAAACTCCCAGGTTAATATTCCCTGGTAATATTTCCTGATGAAACTCCCAGGTTAATATTCCCTGGTAATTTTTCGTGGTAAAACTCCCAGGTTAATATTCCCTGGTAATATTTCGTGGTAAAACTCCCAGGTTAATATTCCCTGGTAATATATCCTCATAAAACTCCCAGGTAATATTCCCTGGTAAAATTTCCTGGTAAAACTCCCAGGTTAATATTTCCTGGTAAAACTCCCAGGTTAATCCCCAGTAATATCTCTTGATAAAACTCCCAGATTAATATTTCCAGGTAATATTTCCTGTAAAACTCCCAAGTTAATATTCCCTGGTAATATTTGCTGATAAAGCTCCCAGGTCAATATTCCCTGGTAATATTTCCTGGTAAAACTCCCTGGTTAACATTCCCTGGTAATATTTCCTGATAAAACTCCCAGGTTAATATTCCCTGGTAATATTTCCTGATAAAACTCCCAGGTAAATATTCCCTGGTAATATTTCCTGGTAAAACTCCCACTTTAATATTCCCTGGAAATATTTCCTGATGACACTCCCAGGTTAATATTCCCTGGTAATATTTCCAGATAAAACTCCCAGGTTAATATTCCCTGGTAACATTTCTTGGTAAAACTCCCAGGTGAATATTCCCTGGTAATATTTCCTGATGACACTCCCAGGTTAATATTTCCTGGTAATATTTCCTGCTAAAACTCCCAGGTTAATGTTCCCAGGTAATATTTCTTGAAACTCCCAGGTAAATATTCCCTGTCAATATTTCCTGCTAAAACTCCCAGGTTAATATTCCCTGGTAACATTTCCTGATAAAACTCCCAGGTTAATATTCCCTGGTAATATTTCGTGATAAAACTCCCAGGTTAATATTTCCTGGTAATATTTCCTGATAAAACTCCCAGGTCAATATTCCCTGATATTTCCTGGTAAAATTCCCACGTTAATATTCCCTGGAAATATTTCCTGATGACACTCCCAGGTTAATATTCCCTGGTAATATTTCCTGATAAAACTCCCAGGTGAATATTCCCTGGTAATATTTCCTGATGACACTCCCAGGTTAATATTTCCTGATAAAACTCCCAGGTAATATTTCTTGAAACTCCCAGGTTAATATTCCCAGGTAATATTTCTTGGTAAAACTACCAGGTTAATATTCCCTGGTAATATTTCCTAGTAAAACTCCCAGGTTAATATTCCCTGGTAATATTTCCTGGTAAAACTCCCAGGTTAATATTCCCAGATATTTTTTCCTGAAAAAATCTCCCAGGTTAACATTCCCAGGTAATATTTCCTGGCAAAACTCCCAGGTAATATTTCCTGGTAAAACTCCCAGGTAATATTTCCTGGTAAAACTCCCAGGTAATATTTCCTGGTAAAACTCCCAGGTAATATTTCCTGGTAAAACTCCCAGGTAATATTTCCTGGTAAAACTCCCAGGTAATATTTCCTGGTAAAACTCCCAGGTAATATTTCCTGGTAAAACTCCCAGGTAATATTTCCTGGTAAAACTCCCAGGTAATATTTCCTGGTAAAACTCCCAGGTAATATTTCCTGGTAAAACTCCCAGGTAATATTTCCTGGTAAAACTCCCAGGTTAATATTTCCTGGTAAATCTCCCAGGTTAATATTTCCTGGTAAAACTCCCAGGTTAATATTTCCTGGTAAAACTCCCAGGTTAATATTTCCTGGTAAAACTCCCAGGTTAATATTTCCTG
>NC_069494.1:13150040-13227540 GCF_026875155.1 Cherax quadricarinatus
GTTGAGCAGCTCAAAGCACCTACTGGTGCTTGGCCAGGTCACCAGCAGGGGTTGAGCAGCTCAAAACACCTACTGGTGCTAGGCCAGGTCACCAGCAGGGGTTGAGCTGCTCAAAACACCTACTGGTGCTTGGCCAGGTCACCAGCAGGGGTTGAGCAGCTCAAAACACCTATTGGTGCTTGGCCAGGTCACCAGCGGGGGTTGAGCAGCTCAAAACACCTACTGGTGCTTGACAGGTCACCAGCAGGGGTTGAGCAGCTCAAAACACCTACTTGCTTGGCCAGGTCACCAGCAGGGTTGAGCAGCTCAAAACACCTACTGGTGCTTGGCCAGGTCACCAGCAGGGGTTGAGCTGCTCAAAACACCTACTGCTGCTTGGCCAGGTCACCAGCAGGGTTTGAGCAGCTCAAAACACTTACTGGTGCTTGGCCAGGTCACCAGCAGGGGTTGAGCTGCTCAAAACACCTACTGCTGCTTGGCCAGGTCACCAGCAGGGGTTGAGCAGCTCAAAACACCTACTGGTGCTTGGCCAGGTCACCAGCAGGGGTTGAGCAGCTCAAAACACCTACTGGTGCTTGGCCGGGTCACCAGCAGGGTTGAGCAGCTCAAAACACCTACTGGTGCTTGCCAGGTCACCAGCAGGGTTGAGCAGCTCAAAACACCTACTGGTGCTTGGCCAGGTCACCAGCAGGGGTTGAGCAGCTCAAAACACTTACTGGTGTTTTGCCATGTCACCAGCAGGGTTGAGCAGCCCCAAAACACCTACTGGTGCTTGGCCAGTCACCAGCAGGGGTTGAGCAGCTCAAAACATTTACTGTGCTTGGCCAGGTCACCAGCAGGGGTTGAGCTGCTCAAAACACCTACTGCTGCTTGGCCAGGTCACCAGCAGGGTGGCAGCTCAAAACACTTACTGGTGCTTGGCCAGGTCACCAGCAGGGGTTGAGCAGCTCAAAACACCTACTGGTGCTTGGCCAGGTCACCAGCAGGGTTGAGCAGCTCAAAACACCTACTGGTGCTTGGCCAGTCACCAGCAGGGGTCGAGCAGCTCAAAACACCTACTGGGGCTTGGCCAGGTCACCAGCAGGGGTTGAGCAGCTCAAAACACCTACTGGTGCTTGGCCAGGTCACCAGCAGGGGTTGAGCTGCTCAAAACACTTACTGGTGCTTGGCCAGGTCACCAGCGGGGGTGAGCAGCTCAAAACACTTACTGGTGCTTGGCCAGGTCACCAGCAGGGGTTGAGCTGCTCAAAACACTTACTGGTGCTTGGCCAGGTCACCAGCAGGGGTTGAGCAGCTCAAAACACTTACTGGTGCTTGGCCAGGTCACCAGCAGGGTTGAGCAGCTCAAAACACCTACTGTGCTTGGCCAGGTCACCAGCAGGGGTTGAGCAGCTCAAAACACTTACTGGTGCTTGGCCAGGTCACCAGCAGGGGTCGAGCAGCTCAAAACACTTACTGGTGCTTGGCCAGGTCACCAGCAGGGGTTGAGCAGCTCAAAACACCTACTGGTGCTTGGCCAGGTCACCAGCAGGGGTTGAGCAGCTCAAAACACTTACTGGTGCTTGGCCAGGTCACCAGCAGGGGTTGAGCAGCTCAAAACACCTACTGGTGCTTGGCCAGGTCACCAGCGGGGGTTTTGAGCAGCTCAAAACACTTACTGGTGCTTGGCCAGGTCACCAGCAGGGGTTGAGCAGCTCAAAACACTTACTGGTGCTTGGCCAGGTCACCAGCGGGGGTTTTGAGCAGCTCAAAACACCTACTGGTGCTTGGCCAGGTCACCAGCAGGGGTTGAGCAGCTCAAAACACCTACTGGTGCTTGACCAGGTCACCAGCAGGGGTTGAGCAGCTCAAAACACCTACTGGTGCTTGACCAGGTCACCAGCAGGGGTTGAGCAGCTCAAAACACCTACTGGTGCTTGGCAGGTCACCAGCAGGGGTTGAGCAGCTCAAACACCTACTGGTGCTTGGCAGGTCACCACAGGGGTTGAGCAGCTCAAAACACTTACTGGTGCTTGGCCAGTCACCAGCAGGGGTTGAGCAGCTCAAAACACCTACTGGTGCTTGGGCAGGTCACCAGCAGGGGTTGAGCAGCTCAAAACACTTACTGGTGCTTGGCCAGGTCACCAGCAGGGGTTGAGCAGCTCAAAACACTTACTGGTGCTTGGCCAGTCACCAGCAGGGGTTGAGCAGCTCAAAACACCTACTGGTGCTTGGCAGGTCACCAGCAGGGGTTGAGCAGCTCAAAACACTTACTGTGCTTGGCCAGGTCACCAGCGGGGGTTGAGCAGCTCAAAACACTTACTGGTGCTTGGCCAGGTCACCAGCAGGGTTGAGCAGCTCAAAACACTTACTGGTGCTTGGCCAGGTCACCAGCAGGGTTTGAGCAGCTCAAAACACTTACTGGTGCTTGGGCCCAGGTCACCAGCAGGGGTTGAGCAGCTCAAAACACCTACTGGTGCTTGGCCAGGTCCACCAGCAGGGGTTGAGCAGCTCAAAACCCCTTACTGTGCTTGGCCAGGTCACCAGCAGGGGTTGAGCAGCTCAAAACACCTACTGGTGCTTGGCCGGGTCACCAGCAGGGGTTGAGCAGCTCAAAACACCTACTGGTGCTTGGCCAGGTCACCAGCAGGGGTTGAGCAGCTCAAAACACCTACTGGTGCTTGGCCAGGTCACCAGCAGGGGTTGAGCAGCTCAAAACACCTACTGGTGCTTGGCCAGGTCACCAGCAGGGTTGAGCAGCTCAAAACACCTACTGTGCTTGGCCAGGTCACCAGCAGGGTTGAGCAGCTCAAAACACCTACTGGTGCTTGGCCAGGTCACCAGCGGGGGTTTTGAGCAGCTCAAAACACTTACTGGTGCTTGACCAGGTCACCAGCAGGGGTTGAGCAGCTCAAAACACCTACTGGTGCTTGGCCAGGTCACCAGCAGGGGTTGAGCAGCTCAAAACACCTACTGGTGCTTGACCAGGTCACCAGCAGGGGTTGAGCAGCTCAAAACACTTACTGGTGCTTGACCAGGTCACCAGCAGGGGTTGAGCAGCTCAAAACACCTACTGGTGCTTGGCCAGGTCACCAGCAGGGGTTGAGCAGCTCAAAACACTTACTGGTGCTTGGCCAGGTCACCAGCAGTTGACACTAATTAAACGACCTACCTAAATACAAAGCTGAGTAATACGACCAGATAATATTATAAAGTCGAGTAAATCCATTTTAGCTACTAATGGTATTACTCCTGAATATAATATTAAGTGAAATAGCAAAAAAATCATGTAATAGTATACCATTGTGATAGTAACAAGTAGAAACAGTTTACTTAAACTGAACAAAAGGGTGTAACAGTATATAAGTGTATATACGTAAATGAATGGGTATAGACTGTGTAGTTTGAGAATTATATTAGCCAAATTTTCCTCTCCCGACTCCTCTTTCCCGTCTCCTCTTTCCCGTCTCCACTTTCCCGACTCCTCTTTCCCGTCTCCACTTTCCCGTCTCCACTTTCCCGTCTCCTCTTTCCCGTCTCCTCTTTCCCGTCTCCTCTTTCACGTCTCCCTCTTTCCCGTCTCCACTTTCCCGTCTCCTCTTTCCAAAGTCTCCTCTTTCCCGTCTCCCTTTTACGTCTCCTCTTTCCCGTCTCCACTTTCCCGTCTCCTCTTTCCCGTCTCCACTTTCCCGTCTCCTCTTTCCCGTCTCCACTTTCCCGTCTCCACTTTCCCGTCTCCTCTTTCCCGTCTCCACTTTCCCGCTCCACTTTCCCGTCTCCTCTTTCCCGTCTCCTCTTTTCCCCTCTCCTCTTTCACGTCTCCTCTTTCCCGTCTCCACTTTCCCGTCTCCTCTTCACGTCCCCCTCTTTCCCGTCTCCTCTTTCACGTCTCCTCTTTCCCGTCTCCACTTTCCCGTCTCCTCTTTCCCGTCTCCACTTTCCCGTCTCCCTTTCCCGTCTCCACTTTCCCGTCTCCACTTCCCGTCTCCTCTTTCCCGTCTCCATTTCCCGTCTCCTCTTTCACGTCTCCTCTTTCCCGTCTCCTCCCCTTTCACGTCTCCTCTTTCCCGTCTCCACTTTCCCGTCTCCTCTTTCCGTCTCCACTTTCCCGTCTCCTCTTTCCCGTCTCCACTTTCCCGTCTCCACTTCCCGTCTCCTCTTTCCCGTCTCCACTTTCCCGTCTCCACTTTCCCGTCTCCTCTTTCCCGTCTCCTCTTTCCCGTCTCCTCTTTCACGTCTCCTCTTTCCCGTCTCCACTTTCCCGTCTCCTCTTTCACGTCTCCTCTTTCCCGTCTCCTCCTTTCACGTCTCCTCTTTCCGTCTCCACTTTCCCGTCTCCTCTTTCCCGTCTCCACTTTCCCGTCTCCTCTTTCCCGTCTCCACTTTCCCGTCTCCACTTTCCCGTCTCCTCTTCCGTCTCCTCTTTCATGTCTCCACTTTCCCGTCTCCACTTTCCCGTCTCCTCTTTCCCGTCCTCCTCTTTCCCGTCTCCACTTTCCCGTCTCCTCTTTCACGTCTCCACTTTCCCGTCTCCACTTTCCCGTCTCCTCTTTCCCGTCTCCTCTTTCCCGTCTCCACTTTCCCGTCTCCTCTTTCACGTCTCCACTTTCCCTACTCCACTTTCCAGTCACCTTTCCGTCTCCTCTTTCCCGTCTCCACTTTCCCGTCTCCTCTTTCACGTCTCCACTTTCCCTACTCCACTTCCAGTCACCTTTCCCGTCTCCACTTTCCCGTCTCCTCTTTCCCGTCACCACTTTCCCGTCTCCTCTTTCACGTCTCCACTTTCCCTACTCCACTTTCCAGTCACCTTTCCCGTCTCCTCTTTCCCGTCTCCTCTTTTACGTCACCACTTCCACGTCACCACTTTCCAGTCTCCACTTTCCCGTCTCCACTTTCCCGTCTCCTCTTTCACGTCCTCCACTTTCCCGTCTCCTCTTTCACGTCTCCACTTTCCCGTCTCCCTCTTTCACGTCTCCACTTTCCCGGCTCCACTTTCACATCTCCACTTTCCCGTCTCCTCTTTCACGTCACCACTTTCCAGTCTCCACTTTCCCGTCTCCACTTTCCCGTCTCCTCTTTCACGTCTCCACTTTCACGTCTCCTCTTTCCCGTCTCCACTTTCCCGTCTCCTCTTTCACGTCTCCACTTTCACGTCTCCTCTTTCCCGTCTCCACTTTCACGTCTCCTCTTCCCCGGCTCCACTTTCACGTCTCCTCTTTCCCGTCTCCACTTTCACATCTCCACTTTCCCGTGTCCACTTTCACATCTCCACTTTCCCGTGTCCACTTTCACATCTCCACTTTCCCGTGTCCACTTTCACATCTCCACTTTCACGTCTCCACTTTCCCGTCTCCTCTTTCACGTCTCCACTTTCCCATCTCCACTTTCACATCTCCACTTTCCCGTGTCCACTTTCACGTCTCCACTTTCACGTCTCCTCTTTCACGTCTCCACTTTCCCGTCTCCTCTTTCACGTCTCCACTTTCCCGTCTCCACTTTCACGTCTCCTCTTTCACGTCTCCACTTTCCCGTCTCCTCTTTCACGTCTCCTCTTTCACGTCTCCACTTTCACGTCTCCACTTTCACGTCTCCTCTTTCACGTCTCCACTTTCCCGTCTCCTCTTTCACGTCTCCTCTTTCACGTCACCACTTTCCCGTCTCCTCTTTCCCGTCTCCACTTTCACGTCTCCACTTTCACGTCTCCACTTTCACGTCTCCTCTTTCACGTCTCCACTTTCCCGTCTCCTCTTTCACGTCTCCACTTTCACGTCTCCTCTTTCACGTCTCCACTTTCCCGTCTCCTCTTTCACGTCTCCTCTTTCACGTCTCCACTTTCCCGTCTCCTCTTTCACGTCTCCACTTTCCCGTCTCCTCTTTCACGTCTCCACTTTCCCGTCTCCACTTTCCCGTCTCCTCTTTCACGTCTCCACTTTCCGTCTCCTCTTCACATCTCCACTTCCCGTCTCCACTTTCCGTCTCCACTTTCACATCTCCACTTTCCAGTCTCCTCTTTCACATCTCCACTTTCCCGTCTCCACTTTCCCGTCTCCACTTTCACATCTCCACTTTCCCGTGTCCACTTTCCCATCTCCACTTTCACATCTCCACTTTCCCGTCTCCACTTTCCCGTCTCCACTTTCCCGTCTCCACTTTCACATCTCCACTTTCCCGTGTCCACTTTCCCATCTCCACTTTCACATCTCCACTTTCCGTCTCCACTTTCCCGTCTCCACTTTCACATCTCCACTTTCCGTGTCCACTTTCCCACTCCACTTTCCCATCTCCACTTTCACGTCACCAGTTTCACGTCTCCACTTTCCCGTCTCCACTTTCACATCTCCACTTTCCCGTGTCCACTTTCCCATCTCCACTTTCCCGTCACCACTTTCCCATCTCCACTTTCCCATCACCACTTTCACATCTCCACTTTCCCATCTCCACTTTCACATCTCCACTTTCCCATCTCCACTTTCACATCTCCACTTTCCCGTCTCCACTTTCCCGTCTCCACTTTCCCGTCTCCACTTTCCCGTCTCCACTTTCCCGTCTCCACTTTCCCGTCTCCACTTTCCCGTCTCCACTTTCCCGTCTCCACTTTCACGTCTCCACTTTCCCGTCTCCACTTTCACATCTCCACTTTCCCGTCTCCTCTCTGGGATGGAAATGTCTGCATAAAATTTAATTTCTCCTGTGTATGGGATGGTCTATCCTGAGAGATGGTAATTCCCAGGTGATGGTAAAGCCAACACTGCTGGAAGGTAACTATGGTAGTTACTGAACCATTGTGGTATGTGTGACATTACCCTCGTTATACTACAATAGTCTTCCAGCTCAGGCTGATACATTATCAACTCTACGACCCTTAATGTGTGATGGAAAGTGACAGGAGAATTATGGTTAAATTATAGTGTAGCAACACTGCTGGTGTTCCCACAATGTAACTATCATATAGAATAGTGTAGCAACACTGCTGGTGTTCCCACAATGTAACTATCATATAGAATAGTGTAGCAACACTGCTGGTGTTCCCACAATGTAACTATCATATAGAATAGTGTAGCAACACTGCTGGTGTTCCCACAATGTAACTATCATATAGAATAGTGTAGCAACACTGCTGGTGTTCCCACAATGTAACGATCATATAGAATAGTGCAGCAACACTGCTGGTGTTCCCACAATGTAACTATCATATAAAATAGTGTAGCAACACTGCTGGTGTTCCCACAATGTAACTATCATATAGAATAGTGTAGCAACACTGCTGGTGTTCCCACAATGTAACGATCATATAGAATAGTGCAGCAACACTGCTGGTGTTCCCACAATGTAACTATTATATAGAATTGTGTAGCAACACTGCTGGTGTTCCCACAATGTAACTATCATATAGAATTGTGTAGCAACACTGCTGGTGTTCCTACAATGTAACGATTAAATAGAATAGTGTAGCAACACTGCTGGTGTTCCCACAATGTATCTATTATATAGAATAGTGTAGCAACACTGCTGGTGTTCCCACAATGTAACTATCATATAGAATAGTGTAGCAACACACTGCTGGTGTTCCCACAATGTAACTATCATATAGAATAGTGTAGCAACACTGCTGGTGTTCCCACATTGTAACTATCATATAGAATGGTGTAGCAACACTGCTGGTGTTCCCACAATGTAACTATCATATAGAATAGTGTAGCAACACTGCTGGTGTTCCCACAATGTAACTATCATATGGAATAGTGTAGCAACACTGCTGGTGTTCCCACAATGTAACTATCATATAGAATAGTGTAGCAACACTGCTGGTGTTCCACAATGTAACTATCATATAGAATAGTATAGCAACACTGTTGGTGTTCCCACAATGTAACTATCATATAGAATAGTGTAGCAACACTGCTGGTGTTCCCACAATGTAACTATCATATAGAATAGTGTAGCAACACTGCTGGTGTTCCCACAATGTAACTATCATATAGAATAGTGTAGCAACACTGCTGGTGTTCCCACAATGTAACTATCATATAGAATAGTGTAGCAACACTGCTGGTGTTCCCACAATGTAACTATCATATAGAATAGTGTAGCAACACTGCTGGTGTTCCCACAATGTAACTATCATATAGAATAGTGTAGCAACACTGCTGGTATTCCCACAATGTAACTATCATATAGAATAGTGTAGCAACACTGCTGGTGTTCCCACAATGTAACTATCATATAGAATAGTGTAGCAACACTGCTGGTGTTCCCACAATGTAACTATCATATAGAATAGTGTAGCAACACTGCTGGGGTTCCCACAATGTAACTATCATATAGAATAGTGTAGCAACACTGCTGGTGTTCCCACAATGTAACTATCATATAGAATAGTGTAGCAACACTGCTGGTATTCCCACAATGTAACTATCATATAGAATAGTGTAGCAACACTGCTGGTGTTCCCACAATGTAACTATCATATAGAATAGTGTAGCAACACTGCTGGTGTTCCCACAATGTAACTATCATATAGAATAGTGTAGCAACACTGCTGGTGTTCCCACAATGTAACTATCATATAGAATAGTGTAGCAACACTGCTGGTGTTCCCACAATGTAACTATCATATAGAATAGTGTAGCAACACTGCTGGTATTTCCACAATGTAACTATCATATAGAATAGTGTAGCAACACTGCTGGTGTTCCCACAATGTAACTATCATATAGAATAGTGTAGCAACACTGCTGGTATTCCCACAATGTAACTATCATATAAAATAGTGTGGCAACACTGCTGGTGTTCCCACAATGTAACTATCATATAAAATAGTGTGGCAACACTGCTAGTGTTCCCACAATGTAACTATCATATAGAATAGTGTAGCAACACTGCTAGTGTTCCCACAATGTAACTATCATATAGAATAGTGTAGCAACACTGCTGGTATTCCCACAATGTAACTATCATATAAAATAGTGTGGCAACACTGCTGGTGTTCCCACAATGTAACTGTCATATAGAATAGTGTAGCAACATTAACCTCCCCCCCTCTCCTTTCCTTTTACATTTCCCGTCCCCAACACAGAAAACAGAGTCTGCAAGTGGGAAGGTTTGCAAATGTATAATGTATTTCAGTTTGCTAGATAATGGTGCGTGTAATAATGTTTGGAAGAGTGAACGTCAGACCAACACGTAACTTACCAGGGTTGGCCCCACAGCCCAGGGATCGTGTTGGCTGCCTATGGGCTGGCCACACAGCCCAGGGATCGTGCTGATAGCCAGGGTTGGCCACGCAGCTCAGGACTCGTGTTGATAGCCCAGGCCTGTCCACTCAGCCCAGGGCTCGTGTTGATAGTCAGGGCTGAACATACACAGATCAGGGCTCCTGCTAATAGCCAGGGTTGATCCCCCACAGCCCAAGGCTTATGTTAACAGCCAGGGCTGGTCACATACGGCCCGTGTGAAACGAGCCCCCCGCCCCCACACACACACATAAATATGTGCATATATATATAATATATATATATATATATATATATATATATATATATATATATATATATATATATATTATATATATATATATTGCATACACACTTCGAAACGCTTGTTAAGTGTATAATTGATATTATCTAGTATACACTGTTATATATGGATACCAGTGTGTAGTTACGGTACTCTTGGTACTCGTGGACAAAGAGGGAGATGATGTGCCTCGGGATCATGCAAGAAAGGGGTGATTCAATCCCTTTTTCGTTTATTTCTCTGTTTGGGAAGTGCCAAGTTATGATGATTCTCCCTTTTGTCTCACTCTCATCACACTGGATAACACTCATTTCCCTTTCTCATTTCTCTTTCTCACGAGAAATGATTTTTTTCTTATCTTCTCCTCATTAGAAATGGTCATTCCTTTGTTTCTTGCCAGAAATTCGGCCGCGAAAGTTGAATTTTGACTAGTTTTCTAATAAGCAAGATTATTGCACTGGTCTGTTACCTAATTATTGCACTGGTCTGTTACCTAATTATTGCACTGGTCTGTTACCTAATTATTGCACTGGTCTGTTACCTAATTATTGCACTGGTCTGTTACCTAATTATTGCACTGGTCTGTTACCTAATTATTGCACTGGTATGTTACCTAATTATTGCAATGGTCTGTTACCTAATTATTGCACTGGTCTGTTACCTAATTATTGCACTGGTCTGTTGCCTAATTATTGCACTGGTCTGTTACCTAATTATTGCACTGATCTGTTTTCCTAATTATTGCACTGGTCTGTTACCTAATTATTGCACTGGTCTGTTACCTAATTATTGCACTGGTCTGTTACCTAATTATTGCACTGGTCTGTTACCTAATTATTGCACTGGTCTGTTACCTAATTATTGCACTGGTCTGTTACCTAATTATTGCACTGAGTCTGTTACCTAATTATTGCACTGTCTGTTACCTAATTATTGCACTGGTCTGTTACCTAATTATTGCACTGGTCTGTTACCTAATTATTGCACTGGTCTGTTACCTAATTATTGCACTGGTATGTTACCTAATTATTGCAATGGTCTGTTACCTAATTATTGCACTGGTCTGTTACCTAATTATTGCACTGGTCTGTTGCCTAATTATTGCACTGGTCTGTTACCTAATTATTGCACTGGTCTGTTTACCTAATTATTGCACTGGTCTGTTACCTAATTATTGCACTGGTCTGTTACCTAATTATTGCACTGGTCTGTTACCTAATTATTGCACTGGTCTGTTACCTAATTATTGCACTGGTCTGTTTACCTAATTATTGCACTGGTCTGTTACCTAATTATTGCACTGGTCTGTTACCTAATTATTGCACTGGTCTGTTACCTAATTATTGCACTGGTCTGTTACCTAATTATTGCACTGGTCTGTTACCTAATTATTGCACTGGTCTGTTACCTAATTATTGCACTGGTCTGTTACCTAATTATTGCACTGGTCTGTTACCTAATTATTGCACTGGTCTGTTACCTAATTATTGCACTGTCTGTTACCTAATTATTGCACTGGTCTGTTACCTAATAATTGCACTGGTCTGTTACCTAATTATTGCACTGGTCTGTTACCTAATTATTGCAATGGTCTGTTACCTAATTATTGCACTGGTCTGTTACCTAATTATTGCACTGGTCTGTTGCCTAATTATTGCACTGGTCTGTTACCTAATTATTGCACTGGTCTGTTACCTAATTATTGCACTGGTCTGTTACTTAATTATTGCACTGGTCTGTTACCTAATTATTGCACTGGTCTGTTACCTAATTATTGCACTGGTCTGTTACCTAATTATTGCACTGGTCTGTTACCTAATTATTGCGCTGGTCTGTTACCTAATTATTGCGCTGGTCTGTTACCTAATTATTGCACGGGTCTGTTACCTCATTATTGCACTGGTCTGTTACCTAATTATTGCACTGGTCTGTTACCTAATTATTGCACTGGTCTGTTACTTAATTATTGCACTGGTCTGTTACCTAATTATTGCACTGGTCTGTTACCTAATTATTGCACTGGTCTGTTACCTAATTATTGCACTGGTCTGTTACCTAATTATTGCACATGGTACCACGGGGTTGGTAACGCCCTCAGCTTACACACTGAAGTCCCTGGTTCGATCCTCGGTGTTGGTGGAAATATCGGGGCATGATTCCTTTACACACCTGCTGCCACTATTCACCTAGCAGTAAGTAGGTACCTGGTTGCTAGTGGACTTTCAAGTGGAGAGTCACTTTCGGAGCCCTGTCAGTCTCTGTAACAGGTTCGATTCCTGTTGACGGCGATCTTTCTCTGTATGTGTATATTTATATATATATAATATATATATATATATAATATATATTATATATATATATATAATATATATATATATATATATATATATATATTATGTCGTGCCGAATATGTAAAACTGGTCAATTATCAAGAACTCATTTAAAATTAAGTCCTTTCTAAAATTTTCTCTTATACGTTTAAAGATATATTTTTTTCATTAATGTTAATGTAAAAAATTTTAATTTTGCACCAAAAGAATCTTAGAAAACTTACCTAACCTTATTATAACAAGAACAATTTATTTTAGCCTAACTCAACTAAATATATTTTAGATTTGTTTACAATAATTTAATACTAAACAAACACAGTGAAATATATTTTTTTCGTTAGGTTCAGAATGATTTTGGCGAAATTATTGCAAACACAAATTTTCACTTGTCCTATATGGCAAGATGAACGTTGCTATTTAAGCCAAGATCGCAAGTTCTGCCTATTCGGCACCACACATATATATATATATATAAAATATATATATATATATATATATATATATATATATATAATGCAAGGAATTCGCGAGAGCAGGCGAAATATACACAAACACTGATCTCTGGCTGAAGGAGACTCGAACCTACGAACTTTAGGACAAGGTACGCAGTGCTTTGTCAATCTACCCACACTGTACAATATCTTGGCGTGTAGCTTGCGCTGGCTGCCTTGGATCAAACGTATAGCGCAAGCTACACGCCAAGGTATTGTCCAGTGTGGGTAGATTGACAAAGCACTGCTTACCTTGTCCTAAAGTTCGTAGGTTCGAGTCTCCTTCAGCCATATATATATATATATATATATATATATATATATATATATATATATATATATATATATATATATATATATCATGTGTGTGTGTGTGTACTCGCCTATTTGTACTCACCTATTTGTGGTTGCAGGGGTCGAGTCTTAGCTCCTGGCCCCGCCTCTTCACCGGTTGCTACTAGGCCCTCTCTCTCCCCGCTCCATGAGCTTTATCAAACCTCGTCTTAAAACTGTGTATGGTTCCTGCCTCCACTACGTCATTTTCTAGGCTATTCCACTGCCTTACAACTCTATGACTGAAGAAATACTTCCTACTATCTCTCTGACTCATTTGTGTCTTCAACTTCCAATTGTGGCCTCTTGTTTCTGTGTCCCCTCCCTGGAACATCCTGTCTTTGTCCACCTTGTCTATTCCACGCAGTATTTTATATGTCGTTATCATGTCTCCCCTGACCCTCCTGTCCTCCAGTGTCGTCAGGCCGATTTCCCTTAATCTTTCTTCATAGGACATTCCCCTTAGCTCTGGAACTAACCTTGTGGCAAACCATTGTACTTTCTCTAGTTTCTTGACGTGCTTTATCAAGTGCGGGTTCCAAACAGGTGCTGCATACTCCAGTATGGGCCTGACATACACGGTGTACAGTGTCTTGAACGATTCCTTAGTAAGGTATCGGAATGCTTTTCTCAGGTTTGCCAGGCGCCCATATGCTGCAGCAGTTATCTGATTGATGTGTGCTTCCGGAGACATGCTCGGTGTTATAATCACCCCAAGATCTTTCTCCTTGAGTGAGGTTTGCAGTCTTTGGCCACCTAGCCTATACTCTGTGGTCTTCTGTGCCCTTCCCCTATCTTCATGACTTTGCATTTGGCAGGATTAAATTCGAGAAGCCATTTGCTGGACCAGGTGTCCAGTCTGTCCAGGTCTCTTTGAAGTCCTGCCTGGTCCTCATCTGATTTAATTCTCCTCATTAACTTCACATCATCTGCAAACAGGGACACTTCTGAGTCTAACACTTCCATCATGTCATTCACATATACCAAAAATAGCACTGGTCCTAGGACCGACCCCTGAGGGACCCCGCTCGTCACAGGTGCCCACTGTGATACATCATTACGTACCATGACTCGTTGTTGCCTCCCTGTCAGGTATTCTCTGATCCATTGCAGTGCCCTTCCTGTTATATGCGCCTGATGCTCTAGCTTCTGCACTAATCTCTTGTGAGGAACTGTGTCCAAGGCCTTCTTGCAGTCCAAAAAGATGCAATCAACCCACCCCTCTCTCTCGTGTCTTACTTCTGTTATTTTATCATAAAACTCCAGAAGGTTTGTGACACAGGATTTGCCTTCCGTGAATCCGTGCTGGTTGGCATTTATACTCTTGTTCCGTTCCAGGTGCTCCACCACTCTCCTCCTGATAATCTTCTCCATAATTTTGCATACTATACACGTCAATGACACAGGTCTATAGTTCAGTGCCTCTTTTCTGTCTCCTTTTTTAAAAATGGGAACTACATTTGCGGTCTTCCATACCTCAGGTAGTTGCCCAGTTTCCAGGGACGTGTTGAAGATTGTGGTAAGTGGCACGCACAACATATCTGCTCCCTCTCTAAGGACCCACGGGGAGATGTCCGGTCCCATTGCCTTTGAGGTATCGATGTCCCTTAGCAGTTTCTTCACCTCCTCATCTGTATGTATGTCGTCCATCACTTGTTGGTGTATTCCTTGCTGGTGTTCCCATCTGGTCTGTCCCCCCAGAGTCCTTCCTGTCTCTACTGTAAATACTTCCTTAAATCTCGTGTTGAGCTCCTCACATACCTCTTGATGGTTTCTTGTGAGTTCTCCACCTTCTTTCCTCAGCCTTATCACCTGGTCCTTGACTGTTGTCTTCCTCCTAATGTGGCTATACAGCAGTTTCGGGTCAGATTTGACTTTCGATGCTATGTCGTTTTCATACTGTCGCTGGGCCTCCCTCCTTATCTGCGCATACTCGTTTCTGGCTCTTCTACTGATCTCCTTGTTTTCCTGGGTCCTTTGCCTCCTGTACCTTTTCCATTCTCTGCTGCACTTAGTTTTTGCCTCCCTACACCTTCGGGTAAACCAAGGACTCGCTTTGGTCTTCCTATTATTTCTGTTTCCCTTGGGAACAAACCTTTCCTCTGCCTCCTTGCACTTTGTTGCCACATATTCCATCATCTCGTTTACTGATTTCCCTACCATTTCTCTGTCCCACTGAACCTCCTGCAGGAAGTTGTGTGTGTGTGTGTGTGTGTGTGTGTGTGTGTGTGTGTGTGTGTGTATGTATGTCAGTTGTGGGAGCAAACATAGAGAGGGAGGTTTGTTTTATGCGTTTTTCTCCGCCTTACTGACGTGTTTCCACTCACTGTGTGGAATGGAGCGGAAATGATCCATAACTTATTGTAGATAGCTGGTATTTTTCTTGTCTTTAAAGAGAGGTTTTAATGGAGTTTGTGAGAGTTGGGTGAGGATTGTGAGGCAGCAGCAGCAGGTGGTGCAGCAGCTACAGCAGGTGGTGCAGTAGCAGCAGGTGGTGCAGCAGCTACAGCAGGTGGTGCAGCAGCTACAGCAGGTGGTGCAGCAGCTGCAGCAGGTGGTGCAGCAGCTACAGCAGGTGGTGCAGCAGCAGCAGGTGGTGCAGCAGCAGCAGCAGGTGGTGCAGCAGCTACAGCAGGTGGTGCAGCAGCTACAGCAGGTGGTGCAGCAGCTGCAGCAGGTGGTGCAGCAGCTACAGCAGGTGGTGCAGCAGCAGCAGGTGGTGCAGCAGCAGCAGGTGGTGCAGCAGCTACAGCAGGTGGTGCAGCAGCTACAGCAGGTGGTGCAGCAGCTACAGCAGGTGGTGCAGCAGCAGCAGGTGGTGCAGCAGCAACTGGATGACTAGTTCCAAGTGGACTGCAATCAATTCCTTCTGTCCCCCCTACACTTCCCATCCTCTCCACTCCACCACCCCATCTAATCCACTCCACCCCCCCCATCCTATCTACTCCACCACCCCATCTAATCCACTCCACCCCCCCCATCCTATCTACTCCACCACCCCATCTAATCCACTCCACCACCCCATCTAATCCACTCCACCACCCCATCTAATCCACTCCACCCCCCCCATCCTATCCACTCCACACACACATCCCATCCTATCCACTCCACACACTCTAGTAAATTAACATTAGATAGGATAATCAGCAGAGGATCCAGAACTCTACAATTAGACGAAACGTCTACTGGTGAACGATACGTCTACTGGTGAACGATACGTCTACTGGTGAACGATACGTCTACTGGTGAACGATACGTCTACTGGTGAACGATACGTCTACTGGTGAACGATACGTCTACTGGTGAACGATACGTCTACTGGTGAACGATACGTCTACTGGTGAACGATACGTCTACTGGTGAACGATACGTCTACTGGTGAACGATACGTCTACTGATGAACGATACGTCTACTGGTGAACGATACGTCTACTGATGAACGATACGTCTACTGGTGAACGATACGTCTACTGGTGAACGATACGTCTACTGGTGAACGATACGTCTACTGGTGAACGATACGTCTACTGGTGAACGATACGTCTACTGGTGAACGATACGTCTACTGGTGAACGATACGTCTACTGATGAACGATACGTCTACTGGTGAACGATACGTCTACTGATGAACGATACGTCTACTGGTGAACGATACGTCTACTGATGAACGATACGTCTACTGGTGAACGATACGTCTACTGGTGAACGATACGTCTACTGGTGAACGATACGTCTACTGGTGAACGATACGTTTGAAAAACATCCATATGCAAAACAACCACTGTGAAAGAGTAGTGAAATTCCAAGCGCTTTCGTGACTACTCACATCGTCAAGGAACTATGAAAGTAATACATGAAAGAAAGGCAATTAAAGGGCTTTGAGGTGTGGTCTTCGCCCTTTAATTGCCTTCCTTAGATGAATTACTTTCATAGTTCCTTGACGATGTTAGTAGTCACGAAAGCGCTTGGAATTTCACTACTCTTTCACAGTGGTTGTTTTGCATATATATATATATATATATATATATATATATATATATATATATATATATATATATATATATATATATATATATATATATATATATATATATAATTATGTTTACAATTCGAAAAATGGAAAAATTATTCACTTTGCCTCTGTCCACAGTAGGCTCAAACCCTGCAAATTTTTGTATCAGAATCCACATACACTGAGCTCAGTGGTAGAGTATGGGACTCGTCAGAGTTAGAGGTTCGAGTCCTGTTTTTGGACGTAGAGCAATGTTTGGGAAAATCACTGAGTTTAAACCCAAAAGGGCCCCACAAAACCTCGGGAAACCAACACCCGGGCAAGCTAGGTGTGTTCCCCTTGCCCGGGGGACATACCGTGTATGGCGCCTCTGAGCTTTTTTCATTCTTCTCCCGTTTGGTGTATAGCCTAAAACAAGCAGCAAAATTTTTGAAACCACGAACGAGTGGTTTTAATCAAAGCAACACTGGACTAGCCAGGATTCGAACCCATGTCTTTTTTGGCCCCCACCCAATGGGAGCAAAAGTGACACTGTGCTCTAACCCACGGCCACGCAACCCAAAAAGAAGACGCACCGTGAGGTGGGCAAAATCATGGATTCGGGGCCTTGGCTAGTTGCGTGTTTTTTTATTGATTTAAAATATACATACAAAATTTTTTTTTCAACTAGTCGGCCGTTCCCCGAGGCAGGGTGACCCAAAAAAGAAAGAAATCCCCAAAAAGAAAATACTTTCATCATCATTAACACTTTACCACATCACACATTTTCACTGTTTTTACAGAGGGCCAGAAAACAACAGTTTTGAAAACATATATATAAAGATACCAACATTCCCTCCAAACGCCAATTCCCCCAACCCCTCCTTTAAGTGCAGGGGATTGTACTTCCCATTTCCCGGCTTCCAAATCCGACTTTGAAAAAAACCCGGGTTTCCCGAATCCCTCACTAACTATTACCCCGCTCACACTCCAAAAGTCGTTTTAGGTTCCAAGTACCATTCGTCTCCTTTACTCCTACTAAAGCTCACGCACGCTTGCTGGGAATCCAAGCCCCCCTTTCCTTACATATATTTTTTTTTTTATTATCCACCGGCCCTTTCCCCCCAAGGCAGGGGGGCCCCAAAAAAAAAAACTTTCACCTCATTCACTCATCACTGTCTTTTCCCAAAAAGGGGCTTTTCCACAGTTTTTTTAAACCAACTTAAAATCCTCCTTCAGAGGAGGGCCCGTACTTCCTTCCAGGACAAGTCCGGCCCGCCGGTTTCCCTGAATCCCTTTAAAATGTTACTTTGCTCACACTCCACAACGTAATATTAAAAACCATTTGTCTCCATTCACCCTATCAACACCTCACCATGCCTGCGGAAGTCCAAGCCCCTCGCACAAAACCTCCTTTTCCCCCTCCCTCCAAACCCTTTCCCAGCCGACCCTACCCCCGCCTTCCCTTTCCCCTAAGACTGATAAACCCCTTGAATCATTCTGTTTGCTCCATTCTCTCTACAGTCCCCAACCACCTCAACAACCCTTCCCCCAGCCTTGGACAACAGTTTTTTTGGTAATCCCGCACCTCCTCCTAACTTCCAAACTACGAATTCTCTGCATTATATTCACACCACACATTGCCCTCAACATGACATCTCCACTGCCTCCAGCCTTCTCCTCGCTGCAACCATTATCACCCACGCTTCACAACCCATATAAGAGCGTTGGTAAAACTATACTCTCATACATCCCCTCTTTGCCTCCAAGGACAAAGTTCTTTGTCTCCACAGACTCCTAAGTGCACCACTCACTCTTTTTCCCTCATCAATTCTATGATTCCCTCATCTTTCATAGACCCAATCCGCTGACACGTCCACTCCCAAATATCTGAATACGTTCACCTCCTCCATACCTCTCCCTCCAATCTGATATTCAATCTTTTATCACCTAATCTTTTTTTTTATCCTCATAACCTTACTCTTTCCTGTATTCACCTTTAATTTTCTTTCTTTTGCACACCCTAACCAAATTCATCCACCAATCTCTGCAACTTCTCTTTAGAATCTCCAAGAGCACAGTGTCATCAGCAAAGAGCAGCTGTGACAACTCCCACTTTTTGTGTGATTCTTTACTTTTAACTCCACGCCTCTTGCCAAAACCCTCGCATTTACTTCTCTTACAACCCCATCTATAAATATATTAAACAACCACGGTGACATCACACATCCCTTTTCTAAGGCCTACTTTTACTGGGAAAAATTTCCCCCTTTCCTACATACTCTAACTTTAGCCTCACTATCCTCGTAAAAACTCTTCACTGCTTTCAGTACCTACCTCCTACACCATACACTTGCCCAAAATCTGCCACATTGCCCCCCTATCCACCCTGTCATACGCCTTTTTCCAAATCCATAAATGCCACAAAGACCTCTTTTAGCCTTATCTAAATACTGTTCACTTTTATGTTTCACTGTAAACACCTGGTCCAAAACACCCCCCACCTTTCCTAAAGCCTCCTTGTTCATCTGCTATCCTATTCTCCGCTTACCTTAATTCTTTCAATTATAACTCTACCATACACTTTTCCAGGTACACTCAACAGACTTATCCCCCAATAATTTTTGCACTCTCGTTTATCCCCCCTTTGCCTTTATACAAAAAAGGAAAAACTATGCATGCTCTCTGCAATCCCTAGGTACCTTATCTCCTCATCCATACATTTATTAAATATTGCAATGCCCACCACTTCACTCCCAAAACTATATCCCGCATCCTGCCTTTTTAAAACATTTCTATCTTATCCCATCCAATCCCCGTCTGCCTTACCCCCTTTCATTTTTACCTACTGCCTCACGAACTTCCCCCTACACACACAACTGGCCTCATCCTCACTCCTAACAAGATGTTCAATTCCTCCTTGCCCTATACAACACGAAATCACAGCTTCCCTATCTTCATTAAAAATCAACATTTAACAATTCCTCAAAATAATCCTTCCATCTTCCCAATACCTCTAACTCCCATTTAAGTAACTCTCATCTCCTATTTTTTTAAACTGACAATCCATTTGTTTCTCTAGGCTTTCTTAACTTGTTTAATCTCACTCCAAAACCTTTTTCTTATTTCACAAAATTTGTTGATAACAATCTCACCCACCTCTCATTTGCTCTTCTTTTTACATTGCTTCACCACTCTCTAACTTCTCTCTTTTCATCCATATACTCTTCCCCTCCTATGCATACGACTTCTACTTTGTAAAAAATTCTCATATGCTAACTTTTTCTCCCTTACTACTCTCTTTACATCAATCAATTCCACCAATCGCTCCTCATCCCTCCCTGCACCCACCCACTTTCCTGTAACCAATCAAACTTCTGCTGAACACTCTAACACTACATTTTTAAAAAACCCTACCCCATACCTTCTTCGACCGCCATTTGCCTATTGCCTCACTTAGCCCATCTATCCTCCAATAGCTTGTTTAATTATCTTTACCCTAACTGCCTCCTCTTTTAGTTTATAAACCTTCACCTCTCTCTTCCCTGATGCTTCTATTCTCCTTGTATCCCAACTAACCTTTTACTCTCAGTGTAGCTACAACTAGTAAAGTGATCTTATAAATCTGTGGCCCCTCTATAAACATGTACATCCATGAAGTCTACTCAACAGTCTTTTATCTACCAATACATAATCCCAACAAACTAACTGTCATTTCGCCCTAACATCATAACGTTATACTTATTGATCCTCTTTTTCTTAAAATATGGTATTAACCTATAACTAAAGCCCCTTTCCTATACAAAGTTCAATCAAAGGGCTCCCGATTATCATTTACACCTGGCACCCCAAACTTACCTACCACACCCCTCTTAATAAGTTTTCTCCACTACTAGGCATTCAAGTTCCCCTACCAAATTTACCTCTCAAATTGGTTCAAGAAGCTCCTATATACATTTCACTTAACATCTCCCAAAATCTTCTCTCTCCCTCTGCATTCCTCTCTTCCTCCTTCCAGGTGCATACACGCTTATTATGACCCACTTTCTCGCATCCCAACCTTACTTTTAATCCACATATTCATGAATTTACACATTCATATTCTCTATTCCTCCTTCCATAACTGGATCATTTAACATTACTACTGCTACCCCTTCCTTTGCTCTAACTCCCTCTCAGCTACTCCAGATTTAATCCCATTTATTTCCCCCCACTGAAAACTCTCCCTACCCCCTTCAGCTTGTTTTCCTAGGGCCAGGACATCCGAACTCTTTCATTCATAACATCACAATCATCTGTTTCTTGTCATCCCGCAACTACATCCACGGCACATTTTAAGCAACCCCATGGTTTATAAAGTTTTTCTTCTTCTCTTTATATATAAGTATATACTATATATATAATATATATATATATAGTATATAATATATATATATTATAGATATATTATATATAATATGTAATATCACACAACACAACAGAGAAAGATCGCAGTCAACAGAATCGAACCTGTTCTACAGAGACTGACATGGCTCCGAAAGTGACTCTTCCACTTGAAAATGTCACTAGCAACCAGGTACCTACTACTGCTAGGTGAATAGTGGCAGCAGGTGTGTAAAGGAATCATGCCCCAATATTTCCAACAACACCGAGGATCGAACCAGGGACTTCAGTGTGTAAGCTGAGGGCTTACCAACCCCGTGGTTACCGATGTGGCAAATAATTGTAAGGTAACAGACCAGTGCAATAATTAGGTAACAGACCAGTGCAATAATCTGCTTATTAGAAACTAGTCCAAAATTCAACTTTCGAACTTTCGCGGCCGAATTTCTGCAAGAAACAAAGGAATGACCATTTCTAATGAGGAGAAGATAAGAAAAAAATCATTTCTCGTAAGAAAGAGAAATGAGAAAGGGGAAATGAGTGTTTTATCCAGTTTGATGAGAGTGAGACAAAAGGGAGAATTCATCCAATAATTGGCACTCCCCAAACAAGAAATAAACGAAAAAAGGGGGTTGAATACCCCTTTCCTTGCCATGATCCCGAGGCACATCATCTCCCTCTTTGTCCACGAGTACCAAGAGTACCGTAACTACACACTGGTATCCATATATAACAGTGTATACTAGATAATATCAATTTATACACTTAACAAGCGTTTCGAAATGTGTATGCTAATATATATATATATATATATATATATATATATATATATATATATATATATATATATATATATATATATAATATATATATATATATATGCACATATTTATGTGTGTGTGTGGGGGCGGGGGCTCGTTACACACGGGCCGTATGTGACCAGCCCTGGCTGTTAACATGAGCCTTGGGCTGTGGGGGTTCAACCCTGGCTATTAGCACGAGCCCTGATCTGTGTGTGGTCAGCCCTATCAACACGAGCCCTGGGCTGAGTGGCCAGCCCTGGGCTGTCAACACGAGCCCTGGGCTGCGTGGCCAACCCTGGCTATCAACACGAGCCTTGGGCTGTCAACACGAGCCCTGGGCTGCGTGGCCAGCCCTGGCTATAAACATAAGAACATAAGAACATAAGAAAGGAGGAACACTGCAGGAGGCCTGTTGGCCCATACTAGGCAGGTCCTTTACAATTCATCCCACTAACAAACATTTGCCCAACCCAATTTTCAATGCCACCCAAGAAATAAGCTCTGATGTGAAAGTCCCACTCAAATCCAACCCCTCCCACTCATGTACTTATCCAACCTAAATTTGAAACTACCCAAAGTCCTAGCCTCAATAACCCAACTAGGTAGACTGTTCCACTCATCTACTACCCTATTTCCAAACCAATACTTTCCTATGTCCTTTCTAAATCTAAACTTATCTAATTTAAATCCATTACTGCGGGTTCTCTCTTGGAGAGACATCCTCAAGACCTTATTAATATCCCCTTTATTAATACCTATCTTCCCACTTATACACTTCGATCAGGTCTCCCCTCATTCTTCGTCTAACAAGTGAATGTAACTTAAGAGTCTTCAATCTTTCTTCATAAGGAAGATTTCTAATGCTATGTATTAATTTAGTCATCCTACGCTGAATGTTTTCTAACGAATTTATGTCCATTTTGTAATATGGAGACCAGAACTGAGCTGCATAATCTAGGTGAGGCCTGACTAATGATGTATAAAGCTGCAGTATGACCTCTGGACTTCTGTTGCTTACACTTCTTGATATAAATCCCAGTAATCTATTTGCCTTATTACGTACGCTTAGGCATTGCTGTCTTGGTTTAAGGTTGCTGCTCACCATAACCCCCAAGTCCTTTTCGCAATCTATATGGCTATGGAAATAAATGGTATAAAATACCGACACAATGGAAATATAAACACATATGCAGTATAATGTGATCCTTTATTGACAACGTTTCTCCAACACAGTGGGCTTTTTCAAGTCACAAACAGATCTACCTGGGGTGATACAAGGAATGCCTGTGTACAACATCACAATTCACACAACCATTTAATTAACTACAGAAACTCAAGACTTATCGCCACAGAAGACAACACTCAATACAGAAGAATCCTGGAATCATCGCTTATCTCTATCAACCAACAATTTCAACCAGAACAATGGCTTCTATAACATAGCTGAACCACTCGCCAAGAAACTTCTTCATCGCTATCCCACATAAGAACATAGAACACTGCAGAAGGTCTACTCACAACTTGTCCAATACCCCTGCCAAGCTACCCAAGACTCTATAACCCCACCCGGTAGATCATCAGATGCAGCATTGTCCACCTGACCTCAACATTCTGAACGTGACTATAAATACTCCTGTACCTTCCACCCCAGGTAGATCTGTGTGTGACTTGAAAAAGCCCACTGTGTGGGTGAAACGTTGTCAATAAAGGATCGCATTATACTGCATATGTGTTCATATTACTAGGGTTATGGACACTCCCGAGCTTCAGAACCTTGCATTTATCTACATTGAACTGCATCTGCCACTTTTCTGACCAAGAATAGAGCTTGTTTAAATCCTCCTGAAGTTCTATAACATCTACGTTTGAATCAATTATCCTACCTATCTTTGTGTCATCGGCGAATTTGCTCATATCACTAGTAATTCCCTCATTAAGATCATTGATATATATTATAAACAACAACGGGCCCAAGACTGATCCCTGTGGAACGCCACTTGTTACAGATCCCCACTCGGATTTAACCCCATTTATGGACACTCTCTGCTTCCTGTCAGTGAGCCATGACTCGATCCACGAGAGCACTTTTCCCCCAATGCCATGAGCTGCCACTTTCTTCAACAGTCTTTGGTGCGGAACTCTATCAAAAGCCTTACTAAAATCTAAGTAAATAATATCAAATTCTTTATCGTGGTCAACAGCCTCAAAAGCTTTACTGAAGAAAGTTAATAAATTAGTTAGACAAGACCGGCCTCTTGTGAATCCATGCTGAGTATCATTAATCAAGCTATGCTTATCGAGATGGCTTCTTATAATCTCAGCTATAATTGACTCTAGTAATTTGCCTACAATTGAGGTCAGGCTTATTGGGCGGTAATTTGACGGTAACGACTTGTCCCCTGTTTTAAAAATAGGAATTACATTAGCCATCTTCCACATATCAGACACTACACCTGTTTGAAGAGATAAATTAAAAATATTAGTTAATGGTTCACGACTTCCATTTGCATTCCTAAGAACCCTTGAAAAAACTCATCAGGACCCGGCGACTTGTTTTGCTTCAGTTGGTCTATCTGCTTCACAACCATTTCACAAGTGACTGTGATGTTACATAATTTATCTTCTTCTAGCCCACTATAAAAATTAATTACTGGAATATTGTTAGTGTCTTCCTGTGTAAAAACTGAGAGAAAATAATTATTTAAAATCGAGCACATTTCATTCTCTTTGCAGTAAGATGCCCATAGTTATTTTTAAGGGGACCTATCTTATCTCTAACTTTTGTTCTATAGACCTGGAAAAAAACTTTTTGGGTTAGTTTTAGAATCCCTAGCAACTTTAATTTCATAGTCCCTTTTAGCTTTTCTTATCCCCTTTTTAATGTCCCTCTTAATGTCAATATACTGATTCATAAGATGACCCTCACCTCTTTTGATACGCCTATAAATTCCTTTCTTATGCCCTAGTAGATATTTGAGCCAATTATTCATCCATTTTGGGTCATTTCTATTTGATCTAATTTCTTTATATGGGATAAACGTTCTTTGAGCAGCATGTATTGTGTTCAGAAAACTGTCATATTGATAGCTCTCTTCGTTACCCCAGTCAACAGATGATAAGTGTTCTCTAAGCCCATCGTAATCTGCTAAGCGAAAATCTGGGACTGTTACTGAGTTATCGCTACTATCGTACTTCCATTCAATGCTAAATGTAATTGATTTGTGGTCGCTAGCACCCAGTTCCTCTGAAACTTCTAAATTATTAACAAGGGATTCATTGTTTGCCATAGCTAAGTCAAGCAGGTTATTTCCCCTTGTAGGTTCTGTCACAAACTGCTTCAAAAAACAATCCTGAACTACTTCTAAGAAGTCGTATGATTCTAAATTCCAGTCAAGAAATTCCAATCAATATGATAAAGTTAAAGTCTCCTAGAATTACTACATTATCGTGCCTTGTGGCCTTAACAATTTCCTCCCATAGTAGTTTCCCTTGGTCCCTATCTAAGTTTGGGGGACGGTATATCACTCCTAAAATCAGTTTTTCATGCCCCTCTGAAAATTCTATCCAAACAGACTCTGTATGTGTTACTTCAGACTTAATACCCGTTTTTATGCAACAGTTCAAGTGATCTCGGACATACAATGCCACCCCACCCCCTTCCCAATACTTCTATCTTCTTGGAACAATTTAAAACCCTGAATATGACATTCCGCAGGCATGTCCCGACTTTTTGAATTAAACCACGTCTCAGTTAAGGCAAATACATCAATGTTACCTGCACTAGCAACTAATCTCAACTCGTCCATCTTATTCCTAGCACTACGGCAATTAGCATAATAAACCTTGAAAGACTCTCCTTTCTCTTTAGCCTTCCTGCTCATTTCTGTTTTTCTACTAAACCTATTACTGTCCTTATCACCCAAACCCTAGCTTTTCAATATCTACCTCGTTCTGCTTATTACTAGTTCCCCTAGAACTCGTAATATTACTACACTGGAGCTTCACTATTTTCCTGCCAAAACCCATACCACTAACTATTCCTAGTTTAAAGTCCTAACAGCTCCCTCCTCTGCAGTTGGCAGTGCTCCCACCCCAGACCTAGATAAGTGAACCCCATCCCTGGCATACATGTCATTTCTGCCATAGAAGAGGTCCCAGTTGTCAATGAATGTTACCGCATTTTCCTTACAGTATTTGTCCAGCCAGCAATTGACACCGATTGCCCTGGACAACCATTCATTTCCAACTCCTCTCCTTGGCAAAATACCACATATGACAGGGTTCCCACCCTTACTCCTAATTATTTCTATTGCTGACCTATACCTGCTAATCAGGTCTTCACTCCTACGTCTGCCAACATCGTTGCCTCCAGCACTGAGACAGATAATAGGATTGCTCCCATTACCTCTCATGATGTCATCCAGACGGCTAACAATATCCTCCATCCCATCCCCAGGAAAGCAAACTCTCTGTCTCCTACTCCTGTCCTTCAAGCAGAACGCCCTATCCATATACCTAACTTGGCTATCCCCAACAACAACAATATTCTTACCTTCCTTAATGTCTTTCGTCGTGACGTTCCCAGTAGTCGACTCACATTCGTCGGGTAGCACGGAGAATGTATTAGATGTTTCCACAACAGTTTCCACGGCAGTCTCTTTCTTCTTCATCGTTTCTACCTTTCCATTCGTCTTCTTGATCGTCAACTTCGTTCCCTGCTGTCCAGCCACTGACCAGTTTCCCTTCTTGACCTGAGGACTCAAAACAGGAGGACTACTACGAATCTTCTTGTTTTCCTCGGTCAGTCGCCGAATCTTCATCTTCGCCATCCTCAATTCTTCCTTAAGCTGTTGGTAAAGTTGCTCGATGGAGGGCATCTTGCTTCAATTCGTAGAGAGCGGGCAAACAGGTCTTCACAGAGCTAAGTACACGTCACCACTGCGCAAAAGCCAACTCAATCAGGAGCCACGACGCAGCACGTCCGCACGGCCCAATAGCGATGCGAACTTCCTCCCATAACTGGGCTGTCAACACGAATCCTGAGCTGCGTGGCCAACCCTGTCTATCAGCACGATCCCTGGGCTGTGGGGCCAACCCTGGTAAGTTACGTGTTGGTCTGACGTTCACTCTTCCAAACATTATTACACGCACCATTATCTAGCAAACTGAAATACATTAAACATTTGCAAACCTTCCCACTTGCAGACTCTGTTTTCTGTGTTGGGGACGGGAAATGTAAAAGGAAAGGAGAGGGGGGTAGGTTAATGTTGCTACACTATTCTATATGACAGTTACATTGTGGGAACACCAGCAGTGTTGCTACACTATTCTATATGATAGTTACATTGTGGGAACACCAGCAGTGTTGCTACACTATTCTATATGATAGTTACATTGTGGGAACACCAACAGTGTTGCTACACTATTCTATATGATAGTTACATTGTGGGAACACCAGCAGTGTTGCTACACTATTCTATATGATAGTTTGTGGGAACACCAGCAGTATTGCTACACTATTCTATATGATAGTTACATTATGGGAACACTAGCAGTGTTGCTACACTATTCTATATGATAGTTACATTGTGGGAACACTAGCAGTGTTGCTACACTATTCTATATAATAGTTACATTGTGGGAACACCAGCAGTGTTGCAACACTATTCTATATGATAGTTACATTGTGGGAACACTAGCAGTGTTGCTACACTATTCTATATGATAGTTACATTGTGGGAACACCAGCAGTGTTGCTACACTATTCTATATGATAGTTACATTGTGGGAACACCAGCAGTGTTGCTACACTATTCTATATGATAGTTACATTGTGGGAACATCAGCAGTGTTGCTACACTATTCTATATGATAGTTACATTGTGGGAACACCAGCAGTGTTGCTACACTATTCTATATGATAGTTACATTGTGAGAACACCAGTGTTGCTACACTATTCCGTATGATAGTTACATTGAGGGAACACCAGCAGTGTTGCTACACTATTCTATATGATAGTTACATTGTGGGAACACCAGCAGTGTTGCTACACTATTCTATATGATAGTTACATTGTGGGGGCACCAGCTGTGTTGCTACACTATTCTATATGATAGTTACATTGTGGGAACACCAGCAGTGTTGCTACACTATTCTATATGATAGTTACATTGTGGGAACACCAGCAGTGTTGCTACACTATTCTATATGATAGTTGCATTGTGGGAACACTATTCTATATGATAGTTACATTGTGGGAACACCAGCAGTGTTGCTACACTATTCTATATGATAGTTACAATGTGAGAACACCAGCAGTGTTGCTACACTATTCTATATGATAGTTACATTGTGGGAACACCAGCTGTGTTGCTACACTATTCTATATGATAGTTACATTGTGGGAACACCAGCAGTGTTGCTACACTATTCTATTATGATAGTTACATTGTGGGAACACCAGCAGTGTTGCTACACTATTCTATATGATAGTTACATTGTGGGAACACCAGCAGTGTTGCTACATTATTCTATATGATAGTTACATTGTGGGAACACCAGCAGTGTGTTGCTACACTATTCTATATGATAGTTACATTGAGGGAACACCAGCTGTGTTGCTACACTATTCTATATGATAGTTACATTGTGGGAACACCAGCAGTGTTGCTACACTATTCTATATGTTAGTTACATTGTGGGAACACCAGTAGTGTTGCTACACTATTCTATATGATAGTTACATTGAGGGAACACCAGCAGTGTGTTGCTACACTATTCTATATGATAGTTACATTGTGGGAACACCAGCAGTGTTGCTACACTATTCTATATGATAGTTACATTGTGGGAACACCAGCAGTGTTGCTACACTATTCTATATGATAGTTACATTGAGGGAACACCAGCATCAGTGTTGCTACACTATTCTATATGATAGTTACATTGTGGGAACACCAGCATGTTGCTGCACTATTCTATATGATAGTTACATTGTGGGAACACCAGCAGTGTTGCTACACTATTCTATATGATAGTTACATTGTGGGAACACCAGCAGTGTTGCTACACTATTCTATATGATAGTTACATTGTGGGAACACCAGCAGTGTTGCTACACTATTCTATATGATAGTTACATTGTGGGAACACCAGCAGTGTTGCTACACTATCTATATGATAGTTACATTGTGGGAACACCAGCAGTGTTGCTACACTATTCTATATGATAGTTTACATTGTGGGAACACCAGCAGTGTTGCTAACAATATTCTATATGAATTTACATTGTGGGAACACAGCAGTGTTGCTACACTATTCTATATGATAGTTACATTGTGGGAACACCAGCAGTGTTGTACACTATTCTATATGATAGTTACATTGTGGGAACACCAGCAGTGTTGCTACACTATTCTATATGATAGTTACATTGTGGGAACACCAGCAGTGTTGCTACACTTTCTATATGATAGTTACATTGTGGGAACACCAGCTAGTGTTGCTACACTATTCTATATGATAGTTACATTGTGGGAACACAGCAGTGTTGCTACACTATTCTATATGATAGTTACATTGTGGGAACACCAGCAGTGTTGCACACTATTCTATAATGATAGTTACATGTGGGACACCAGCAGTGTGTTGCTACACTATTCTATATGATAGTTACATTGTGGGAACACCAGCAGTGTTGCTACACTATTCTATATGATAGTTACATTGTGGGAACACCAGCAGTGTTGCTACACTATTCTATATGATAGTTACATTGTGGGAACACCAGCAGTGTTGTACTACACTATAATTTAACTTAAATTCTCCTGTCCATGTTCCATCACACATTAAGGGTCGTAGAGTTGATAATGTATCAGCCTGAGCTGGAAGACTATTGTAGTATAATGAGGGTAATGTCACACATACCACAATGGCTCAGTAACTACCATAGTTACCTTCCAGCAGTGTTGGCTTTACCATCACCTGGGAATTACCATCTCTCAGGATAGACCATCCCATACACAGGAGAAATTAAATTTTATGAAGACATTTCCATCCCAGAGTGGAGACGGGAAAGTGGAGATGTGAAAGTGGAGACGGGAAAGAGGAGACGGGAAAGGTGACTGGAAAGTGGAGTAGGGAAAGTGGAGATGTGAAAGAGGAGACGGGAAAGTGGAGACGTGAAAGTGGAGACGGGAAAGTGGAAATCGTGAAAGTGGAGATGTGAAAGTGGAGACGGGAAAGTGGAGAACGTGAAAGTGTGTGACGTAAAAGAGGAGACGGGAAAGTGGAGATGTGAAAGTGGAGTGTGAATAGAGGAGACGTGAAAGTGGAGACGTGAAAGTGGAGACGGGAAGTGGAGACGTGAAAGTGGAGATGTGAAAGTGGAGACGGGAAAGTGGAGACGTGAAAGTGGTGACGTAAAAGAGGAGACGGGAAAGTGGAGATGTGAAAGTGGAGATGTGAAAGAGGAGACGTGAAAGTGGAGACGTGAAAGTGGAGACGGGAAAGTGGAGATGTGAAAGTGGAGACGGGAAAGAGGAGACGTGAAAGGGAAAGTGAGTGGAGACGGGAAAGAGGAGACGTGAAAGGGAGACGTGAAAGTGGTGACGTAAAAGAGGAGACGGGAAAGGGAGACGGGAAAGGTGACTGGAAAGTGAAGTAGGAAAGTGGAGAGTGAAGAGGGCCGGAAAGTGGAGACGTGAAAGTGGAGCCGGAAAGTGGAGACGTGAAAGAGGAGAGGGAAAGTGGAGATGGGAAAGTGGAGACGTGAAAGAGGAGACGGGAAAGTGGAGACGTGAAAGGGGAAAGACGGGAAAGTGGAGACGTGAAAGAGGAAGGGAAAGTGGAGACGGGAAAGAGGAGACGGGGAAAAGAGGAGACGGGAAAGTGGAGATGTGAAATTTGGAGATGGGAAAGGGGGAGGACGTGAAAGTGGAGACGTGAAGTGGAGACGGGAAAGAGGAGACGTGAAAGTGGAGACGTGAAAGTGGTGACGTAAAAGAGGAGACGGGAAAGGGAGGGAGAGGGGGAAAGGTGATGGAAAGTGAAGTAGGGAAAGTGGAGACTTTAAAAGAGGAGCCGGGAAAGTGGAGACGTGAAAGTGGAGCGGGAAAGTGGAGACGTGAAAGAGGAGACGGGGAAAGTGGAGACTGAAAGTGGAGACTGGAAAGGAGATGGAAAGTGGAAAAGGGAAGTGGAGACTGGAAGTGGAGACTGGAAAGTGGAGATGGAGAAGTGGGACGGAAAGTGGAGACGGAAAGTGGAGACGGGAAAGTGGAGACGGGAAAGTGGAGACGGGGAAAGGGGGAGACTGGAAAGTGGAGACGGGAAAGTGGAGACGTGAAAGAGGAGACGGAAAGTGGAGACGTGAAAGAGGAGACGGTAAAGAGGAGACGGAAAGAGGAGACGGAAAGAGGAGACGTGAAAGAGGAGACGGGAGAGGGAAATTTGGCTAATGTAATAATCAAACTACATAGTCTATACACATTTACGTATATACACTTATATACACTAATATTAAATTATATATTCATACGCTTATATTCACTTACATTTATAAGCACATGTATACACACACATTCACGTATATAACTTATATATATATATATTTTATATATTATATATTTTATATAATATATATATATATATATATATATATTTTATATAAAATAATCAAAAATATTTGGGGAGCACTTTAAAATTTTGTGCTCCCATTGTGGTGTGTTTTAAGGGTGTGTTACATGTGCAGTCACTGTGGTCAGCTGGGTTTCACATGTAACTATGGTGGAAGACTGGAGGCCCCTGTACTTCCCTCCTCCAGGACACATGTCTGGGCTAACTGCTTCCCTCTTCCTCTCCAGGACACATGTCTGGCAAAACTGCTTCCCTCTTCCCTCCTCCAGGAACATGTCTGGCTAACTGCTTCCCTCTTCCCTCCTCCAGGACACACGTCTGGCTAACTGCTTCCCTCTTCCCTCCTCCAGGACACATGTCTGGCTAACTGCTTCCCTCTTCCCTCCTCCAGGACACACGTCTGGCTAACTGCTTCCCTCTTCCCTCCTCCAGGACACATGTCTGGCTAACTGCTTCCCTCTTCCCTCCTCCAGGACACATGTCTGGCTAACTGCTTCCCTCTTCCCTCCTCCAGGACACATGTCTGGCTAACTGCTTCCCTCTTCCCTCCTCCAGGACACATGTCTGGCTAACTGCTTCCCTCTTCCCTCCTCCAGGACACATGTCTGGCTAACTGCTTCCCTCTTCCCTCCTCCAGGACACATGTCTGGCTAACTGCTTCCCTCTTCCCTCCTCCAGGACACACGTCTGGCTAACTGCTTCCCTCTTCCCTCCTCCAGGACACATGTCTGGCTAACTGCTTCCCTCTTCCCTCCTCCAGGACACATGTCTGGCTAACTGCTTCCCTCTTTCCCTCCTCCAGGACACATGTCTGGCTAACTGCTTCCCTCTTCCCTCCTCCAGGACACATGTCTGGCTAACTGCTTCCCTCACTCGCTTCATCAATATTACTTTGCTTACACTCCAACAGCACCTCAAGTCGTGACAAATCAATTTTCTCCACTTTAATCTCGCAATCCTGTTGGATGTCCAAGCTCTATTGCTCAAAACCTCCTTTAGTCCCTCCCTTCAACCTTTCGTAGGATAACCCCTACCCTTTTCTCCCTCCACTCCAGATTTATACACCCTCCTAGTCATCCTATTTTGCTCTATCCTCTCTAAATGCCTGAACCGTCTCAACAACCCCATCTCAGCATTTGTGTAAGTGTGTGTGTGTGTGTGTGTGTGTGTGTTGTTGTGTGTGTGTGTGTGTGTGTGTGTGTAATCCGTACTTTCCAGTTTCAAAGCTACGAATTCTCTGCATAATATTCACACCACACATTGCACCCAAAATATAACATCTCCACTGTCTCTAGCTTTTTTCTCTCTCTCGCTGCAACGTTTAAAACCCATGTTTAACACCCATGTAACATTACTCCTCTATACTCAGGAACATTTCTCTTTTTCCCTACATCAAGTTCTTTGTCTCGACAAAGGCCTCAGTGAACCACGCAACTGATCTTCGTTGTCAGTTCTGTGGTTAACCTCATCTTTCACAAGCCCATCTACCGACAAGTTCTCATCCAAATATCTGAACACATTCACTTCTTACATTCTCTCTCCAGTCTGATATCCATTCTTTCGGTGGCTAGATATTCTTATCCTGGTTCATTCCTATGCTCGTTTTTAATTTCCATCTCTTACATATCCTACCAGACTCATCCATCAACCTCTGAAACTTGTCTTCAGAATCTGCCAAAAGCACAGTGTCATCAGCAAAGAGCAACTGTGACAACTCCCACTTTGTGTTAGATTCTTTATCTTTTAACTCCACACATCTTGCCAACATCCCAGCATCACTTCTCTTTCAACCCCATCTATAAATATATTGAACAACCATGGTGACATCACACATCCCTGTCTAAGGCCTTCTTTTACTAACAACCATGGTGACATCACACATCCCTGTCTAAGGCCTACTGAACCTCCTAGTATATACATACAGCGACAGTATGAAAATGACATAGCATCGAAAAGTCAAGTCTGATCCGAAACTACAGCCACATCAGTCAAGGACCAGGTAATCAGGCTGAGGAAGGAAGGTGGGGAGCTCACAAGAAACGACCAGGAGGTATGTGAGGAACTCAACATGAGATTTCAGGAAGTATTTACAGTGGAGACTGAAGGGACAACGGGAAGACAAAACAGTGGCGTACAGCAACAAGGGATATACCAACAAGTGTTGGATGAATTACACACAACTGACGAGGAGGTGGAGAAGCTCCTAAGTGACCTTGATACCTCAAAGGCGGTGGGACCTGACATCTCTGCATGGGTCCTTAGAGAGGGAGCAGGGACACTACTGTGCCACTAACCAAAATCTTCAACACTTCCCTTGAAACTGGGCAACTACCTGAAGTATGGAAGAAGGCTAATGTAGTCCCCATCTTTAAGAAGGGAGACAGAAATGAAGCACTAAATTATAGACCAGTGTCACTGACATGTATAGTATGCAAAGTCTTGGAAAAGATTATCAGGAGGAGAGGGGTGGAGCACCTGGAGCGGAACAAGATTATAAACGACAGCCAGCATGGATTCATGGAAGGCAAATCCTGTGTCACAAACCTACTAGAGTTTTATGACAAGGTAACTGAAGTAAGAAATATGAGGAAGGGGTGGGATGATTGCATTTTCTTGGACTGCAAGAAGGTCTTCGACACAGTTTCTCACAAGAGATTAATACAGAAGCTAGAGGAGCAGGCATGTATAACAGGAAGGGCACTGCAATGGATCAGAGAATACCTAACAGGGAGGCAACAGCGAGTCATGGTCCGTGATGAGGTATCACAGTGGGCGCCAGTGACGAGCGGGGTCCCACAGGGGTCAGTCCTGGGACCAGTGCTATTTCTATTATATGTGAATGACATGACGGAAGGGATAGACTCAGAAGTGTTCCTGTTTGCAGATGACATGAAGTTAATGAGGAGAATTAAATCAGACGCGGATCAGACAGGTGTACAAAAAGGCCTGGACAGGCTGGATGTGTGGTCCAGAAACTGGCTCCTAGAATTTAACCCCGCCAAATGCAAAGTCATGAAGATCGGATGAGGGCAAAGAAGACCGCAGACAGAGTATAGGCTAGGTGGTCAAAGGCTGCAAACTTCACTCAAGGAGAAAGACCTAGGAGTGAGTATAATACCGAGTACATCGCCAGAAGCACACATTAACCAGATAACTGCTGCGGCATATGGGTGCCTGGCAAACCTGAGAATAGCGTTCCGGTACCTCATTGAGGAATCGTTCAAGACTTTGTACACTGTGTACATCAGGCCCATACTGGAGTACGCAGCACCAGTTTGGAACCCACATCTGGTCAAACATGTCAAGAAATTAGAGAAAGTGCAAAGGTTTGCAACAAGGCTGGTTCCAAAGCTAAGGGGAATGTCCTATGAAGAAAGGTTAAGGGAAATCGGTCTGACAAGACTGGAGGACGGGAGGGTCAGGGGAGACATGATAACGACATACAAAATACTGTGCGGAATAGACAAGGTGAATAGAGACAGGATGATCCAGAGATGTGACACAGAAACAAGGGGTCACAATTGGAAGTTGAAGACTCAGATGAGTCAAAGGGATGTTAGGAAGTATTTCTTCAGTCACAGAGTTGTCTGGAAGTGAAATAGCCTAGAAAGTGACGTAGTGGAGGCAGGAACCATACATAGTTTTAAGACGAGGTATGATAAAGTTCATGGAGCAGGGAGAGAGAGGATCTAGTAGCGGCCGGTTAAGAGGCGGGGCCAGGAGTTGAGTCTCGACCCCTCCAACCACAATTAGGTGAGTACAAGCTACACACACAATACAAATACATCCTCGATACATTATCCTCACAACGTTAGTACCCTTGTCTCTCTCTCTCTCTCTCTCTCTCTCTCTCTTTCGTTTCACTCTTCGTTGACACAGTAAATAATTTTTGAGAAACGATACAAAGTTTGCTAAACATTAACAAAAGCAAAAAAAAAAAAGAAAAAAAATTAACTCTAGCAACCGTAAAAATTTTGTCAAAAGTCGTAAAAAAAAATTCCAGAGTTGATAAAGTAAAAAGTTTATTAAAACGAAAATAGTCAAGAATGAATTAAAAAATATATAATATTGAGAAGAGATGAAAGGGTGAAACCCCCCCTCCCCCCACACCCCCTCCCCCACACCCCCTCCCCCACACCCCCTCCCCCACACCCCCTCCCCCAACACCCCCTCCCCCACACCCCCTCCCCCACACCCCCTCCTCCACACCCCCAAAACGGGGGCAGAAAAGTAGATTAGAGGAAATTATTCTAGTTATTAAAGTAGTTACTTGGAGTTAAGGTGGGACTTGGAGGGGGTTGTAGGGGGGGGGAGGTGATGGAGAGAAGGGGGGGGACTTATGAGAGGAGATATGTGGTTGGGGTTATAGTGGGGTGGATGAGGTAGAGGGGGAGGAATGTACTAGACCAGAGTTGTAATGGAGGGTGGTGGGGGGAGGGTAGGGGTTGGGGGAGGGTAGGGGTTAGACAAGGAATGGATTAGAGAATAACTTAGAGAGAAGGGGGTTAGAGAGGGAAGTTAAAGAGGGAAAGTGTTAGAGTAGGGAGTTAGAGAGGGAAGAGTTTAAAGAAGGTAGAGCATTAGGGTAGGGGGTTAGAGAGGGTAGGGGTTAGAGAGGAAAGAGGTTAGAGAGGGTAGAGGTTAGAGAGGAAGTTATCACTATCTAATCATCATAAGCCAATATTAAGACTGCCAGAAATGCTCTAGATTTGAAGGCAGTGTCTGTATAGCAACTTAAATATATCAATTACTCAACTAACAACTCTAACCTCTACTCCATTTTACAGAAACAAAGTTGCTTTGGTTTCGTGAAAGTTGAAGGTTGATAAGAGGGTGAGGGAAGGTAGAGAGGTGTATGTTCACCTCTGAGGTATGTTAATGGAGCCAGAGCATCTTAGCTCACGTTCTTTCCCGGCACAAAGCAAGACACCTACTGACCTATAAGTGAATGGACAGTAGTTAGCCATGTCATCTGGGCCATTTATACCATCTGACTGTTCCAGACACTCATATCAAACCTATCACACATTAAATTGGTCAATAACAGTTGATAATATAAATAATTATCCCCTCACACTATCCCCTCACACTGTCCCCTCACACTATCACGTTCAAACTATCCCCTCACACTATCACGTTCACACTATCCCCTCACACTGTCCCCTCACACTATCACGTTCAAACTATCCCCTCACACTGTCCCCTCACACTATCACGTTCACACTATCCCCTCACACTGTCCCCTCACACTATCACGTTCAAACTATCCCCTCACACTGTCCCCTCACACTATCACGTTCACACTATCCTCTCACACTGTCCCCTCACACTATCACGTTCACACTATCCCCTCACACTGTCCCCTCACACTATCACGTTCACACTATCCCGTCACACTGTCCCCTCACACTATCACGTTCACACTATCCCCTCACACTGTCCCCTCACACTATCACGTTCACACGATCCCCTCACACTGTCCCCTCACACTATCACGTTCACACTATCCCCTCACACTGTCCTCTCACACTATCACCCTCACACTATCACCCTCACACTATCACCCTCACACTATCACGTTCACACTATCACCCTCACACTATCACCATTACACTATCGCTCTTACACTATCACCCTCACACTATCACCATCACACTATCGCTCTCACACGATCACCCTCACACTATCACCCTCACAATATCACCCTCACACTATCACCCTCACACTATCACCCTCACAATATCACCCTCACACTATCACCCTCACACTGTCCCCTCACACTATCACCTTCACACTATCACCATCACACTATCACCCTCACACTATCACCCTCACACTATCACCATCACACTATCGCTCTCACACTATCACCCTCACACTATCACCCTCACACTGTCACCCTCACACTATCACCCTCACACTATCACCCTCACACTATCACCCTCACACTATCACCATCACACTATCACTCTCACACTATCACCCTCACACTATCACCATCACACTGTCCCCAACAAAAAATTTATCTTCTCCCTCACAAAAAAATAGAAATAAACTTGGATTTATTCTTGCCCTCTCATTCTCTCTCTCACTTGAGGTGCACAGGAATCTCTCTCTCTCTCTCTCTCTCTCTCTCTCTCTCTCTCTCTCTCTCTCTCCCTCTCTCCCTCAGTAGACATGCCAGAAGAAAGAACTCCCTCACGTCACCTCATACCGTCGGCCAATTTTTCAACTTGGATACAATGTGTCTAATCCTGAGTCTTGTTGGGATGACAAGTCTAAATCCCCCTTGTAAGGGGAGGTGGGGGAGGTAAGGTGAGGCGGGGGAGATAAGGGGAAGTGGGGGAGGTAAGGGGAGATGGTGGAAGTAAGGGGGAAGAGGGGGTAGGTAAAGGGAGACTAGAGACATGGGGATGAGAGGGGGAGAGATGGTGCGAAAGGAAGGAAACACACACACCGGACCAGGAGCTATAACTCGACCTCTGGAACCACAATTAGGTGAATACACACACTCGTAAGAACATTAAAAAAGAGGAACACTGCAGCAGGCCTACTGGTCCATGCTTGCCAAGTATAAGACACTGACCTAAGCACGTCAGGGGCAAGTCACATCCACTTGAGGAAGTCGCACTGCAACAGACCCACTGCCCCAAGCCAGTCAGCTTCAACTCACACCCACCCACACCCACTCACGTATTTATCTAAAATATTTTTAAAATTACACAAGGTTTTAGCTTCTATGACGGTACTCGGGAGTTTGTTCCACTTGTCCACAACTCCTATATACTTTCTAACTCTAATTTCTACCAACTTGAAACCATTCCTGCGTGTCGTGTCTTGTTTATGTCGACAAGTCATCAATACCGACAAGTTTTAGTTTGTAGACGAATGGTTCAGAGAACCGACATGTTGATAAATTAGACACATGTACAACACTAGGGTATGTTTATTGAGGAAACGTTTCGCCACACAGTGGCTTCATCAGTCCACACAAACGACAACGGGGAAGAACAGGAGAAGTTTGAGGTAATCAGTCCCTCGAAGGACTGAGTGAGAAGGGTTGGATTCCAGATGGATCTGTCTTCCAGCTCACCTATAACAGTATTTAAGACTCGGTTCTCATGCTCTAGCTGCACCTTGTTCCAGACCATGGTGCTGGACTCTTCTCCAGGCTGAGGGACTGACCACATTGTTCCAGACCATGGTGCTGGACTCTTCTCCAGGCTGAGGGACTGATCACTTTGTTCCAGACCATAGTGCTGGACTCTTCTCCAGGCTGAGGGACTGACCACCTTGTTCCAGACCATGGAGCTGGACTCTTCTCCAGGCTGAGGGACTGACCACCTTGTTCCAGACCATGGTGCTGGACTCTTCTCCAGGCTGAAGGACTGACCACCTTGTTCCAGACCATGGAGCTGGACTCTTCTCCAGGCTGAGGGACTGACCACCTTGTTCCAGACCATGGTGCTGGACTCTTCTCCAGGCTGAGTGACTGACCACCTTGTTCCAGACCATGGTGCTGGACTCTTCTCCAGGCTGAGGGACTGACCACCTTGTTCCAGACCATGGAGCTGGACTCTTTTCCAGGCTGAGGGACTGACCACCTTGTTCCAGACCATGGTGCTGGACTCTTTTCCAGGCTGAGGGACTGACCACCTTGTTCCAGACCATGGTGCTGGACTCTTCTCCAGGCTGAGGGACTGACCACCTTGTTCCAGACCATGGTGCTGGACTCTTCTCCAGGCTGAGGGACTGACCACCTTGTTCCAGACCATGGTGCTGGACTCTTCTCCAGGCTGAGGGACTGACCACCTTGTTCCAGACCATGGTGCTGGACTCTTTTCCAGGCTGAGGGACTGACCACCTTGTTCCAGACCATGGTGCTGGACTCTTCTCCAGGCTGAGGGACTGATCACTTTGTTCCAGACCATAGTGCTGGACTCTTCTCCAGGCTGAGGGACTGACCACCTTGTTCCAGACCATGGAGCTGGACTCTTCTCCAGGCTGAGGGACTGACCACCTTGTTCCAGACAATGGAGCTGGACTCTTCTCCAGGCTGAGGGACTGACCACCTTGTTCCAGACCATGGTGCTGGACTCTTTTCCAGGCTGAGGGACTGACCACCTTGTTCCAGACCATGGTGCTGGACTCTTCTCCAGGCTGAGGGACTGACCACCTTGTTCCAGACCATGGTGCTGGACTCTTCTCCAGGCTGAGGGACTGACCACCTTGTTCCAGACCATGGTGCTGGACTCTTCTCCAGGCTGAGGGACTGATCACTTTGTTCCAGACCATGGTGCTGGACTCTTCTCCAGGCTGAGGGACTGACCACCTTGTTCCAGACCATGGAGCTGGACTCTTCTCCAGGCTGAGGGACTGACCACCTTGTTCCAGACCATGGTGCTGGACTCTTCTCCAGGCTGAGGGACTGACAGCCTTGTTCCAGACCATGGTGCTGGACTCTTCTCCAGGCTGAGGGACTGACCACCTTGTTCCAGACCATGGTGCTGGACTCTTCTCCAGGCTGAGGGACTGACCACCTTGTTCCAGACCATGGAGCTGAACTCTTCTCCAGGCTGAGGGACTGACCACCTTGTTCCAGACCATGGTGCTGGACTCTTCTCCAGGCTGAGGGACTGACCACCTTGTTCCAGACCATGGAGCTGGACTCTTCTCCAGGCTGAGGGACTGACCACCTTGTTCCAGACCATGGAGCTGAACTCTTCTCGAGGCTGAGCGACTGACCACCTTGTTCCAGACCATGGAGCTGAACTCTTCTCCAGGCTGAGGGACTGACCACCTTGTTCCAGACCTTGGTGCTGGACTCTTCTCCAGGCTGAGGGACTGACCACCTTGTTCCAGACCATGGAGCTGGACTCTTCTCCAGGCAGAGGGACTGACCACCTTGTTCCAGACCATGGTGCTGGACTCTTTTCCGGGCTGAAGGACTGACCACCTTGTTCCAGACCATGGAGCTGAACTCTTCTCCAGGCTGAGGGACTGACCACCTTGTTCCAGACCATGGTGCTGAACTCTTCTCCAGGCTGGGGGACTGACCACCTTGTTCCAGACCATGGAGCTGGACTCTTCTCCAGGCTGAGGGACTGACCACCTTGTTCCAGACCATGGAGCTGGACTCTTCTCCAGGCTGAGGGACTGACCACCTTGTTCCAGACCATGGTGCTGAACTCTTCTCCAGGCTGAGGGACTGACCACCTTGTTCCAGACCATGGAGCTGAACTCTTCTCCAGGCTGAGGGACTGACCACCTTGTTCCAGACCATGGTGCTGAACTCTTCTCCAGGCTGAGGGACTGACCACCTTGTTCCAGACCATGGAGCTGGACTCTTCTCCAGGCTGAGGGACTGACCACCTTGTTCCAGACCATGGAGCTGGACTCTTCTCCAGGCTGAGGGACTGACCACCTTGTTCCAGACCATGGAGCTGAACTCGTCTCCAGGCTGAGGGACTGACCACCTTGTTCCAGACCATGGTGCTGAACTCTTCTCCAGGCTGAGGGACTGACCACCTTGTTCCAGACCATGGAGCTGGACTCTTCTCCAGGCTGAGGGACTGACCACCTTGTTCTCGACCATGGAGCTGGACTCTTCTCCAGGCTGAGGGACTGACCACCTTGTTCCAGACCATGGAGCTGGACTCTTCTCCAGGCTGAGGGACTGACCACCTTGTTCCAGACCATGGTGCTGGACTCTTCTCCAGGCTGAGGGACTGACCACCTTGTTCCAGACCATGGTGCTGGACTCTTCTCCAGGCTGAGGGACTGACCACCTTGTTCCAGACCATGGAGCTGAACTCTTCTCCAGGCAGAGGGACTGACCACCTTGTTCCAGACCATGGAGCTGAACTCTTCTCCAGGCTGAGGGACTGACCACCTTGTTCCAGACCATGGTGCTGGACTCTTCTCCAGGCTGAGGGACTGACCACCTTGTTCCAGACCATGGTGCTGAACTCTTCTCCAGGCTGAGGGACTGACCGCCTTGTTCCAGACCATGGAGCTGGACTCTTCTCCAGGCTGAGGGACTGACCACCTTGTTCCAGACCATGGAGCTGAACTCTTCTCCAGGCTGAGGGACTGACCACCTTGTTCCAGACCATGGAGCTGAACTCTTTTCCAGGCTGAGGGACTGACCACCTTGTTCCAGACCATGGAGCTGAACTCTTCTCCAGGCTGAGGGACTGACCACCTTGTTCCAGACCATGGAGCTGAACTCTTCTCCAGGCTGAGGGACTGACCACCTTGTTCCAGACCATGGTGCTGAACTCTTCTCCAGGCTGAGGGACTGACCACCTTGTTCCAGACCGTGGTGCTGAACTCTTCTCCAGGCTGAGGGACTGACCACCTTGTTCCAGACCATGTAGCTGAACTCTTCTCCAGGCTGAGCGACTGACCACCTTGTTCCAGACCAAGGAGCTGAACTCTTCTCCAGGCTGGGGGACTGACCACCTTGTTCCAGACCAAGGAGCTGGACTCTTCTCCAGGCTGAGGGACTGACCACCTTGTTCCAGACCATGTAGCTGAACTCTTCTACAGGCTGAGGGACTGACCACCTTGTTCCAGACCAAGGAGCTGGACTCTTCTCCAGGCTGAGGGACTGACCACCTTGTTCCAGACCATGGAGCTGGACTCTTCTCCAGGCAGAGGGACTGACCACCTTGTTCCAGACCATGGTGCTGGACTTTTTTCCGGGCTGAAGGACTGACCACCTTGTTCCAGACCATGGAGCTGAACTCTTCTCCAGGCTGAGGGACTGACCACCTTGTTCCAGACCATGGAGCTGGACTCTTCTCCAGGCTGAGGGACTGACCACCTTGTTCCAGACCATGGAGCTGGACTCTTCTCCAGGCTGAGGGACTGACCACCTTGTTCCAGACCATGGTGCTGAACTCTTCTCCAGGCTGAGGGACTGACCACCTTGTTCCAGACCATGGTGCTGAACTCTTCTCCAGGCTGAGGGACTGACCACCTTGTTCCAGACCATGGTGCTGGACTCTTCTCCAGGCTGAGGGACTGACCACCTCAAAGATATCCAAGTGTAGCACAAGTATCTAGTTCAACAGAGTTAGACCTGCCTTGCATGGGCCAGTAGTCCTCCTGCAGTGCTCCACCTCGTGTTCCATAAAACACCAAACATTCTAACTTACCAGAAATTAAAACAAAAACATCAACCAGTAAATAAATATTTACCCATTTAATTCCCCTCTCCTTGCTTTACTCTCCTCCCCTTTGCTTACACCCCTCTTCCTTGCTTATCCCCTCTCCTGCTTTATCCCCTCGTCCTATGCTTACTCCCGCTCTCCTTGTTCCCCTCCCTCTCCTTGCTTACTACTCCCCTCTCCGTGCTTTACTCCCTCTCCTTGCTTTATTCCCTCTCCTTGCGTTATTCCCCTCTCCTTGCTTTATTCCCCTCTCCTTGCTTTATTCCCCTCCTTGCTTTATTCCCCTCTCCTTGCTTTACTCCCCTCTCCTTGCTTTACTCCCCTCTCCTTGCTTTATTCCCCTCTCCTTGCTTTATTCCCCTCTCCTTGCTTTATTCCCTCTCCTTGCTTTACTCCCCTCTCCTTGCTTTATTCCCCTTCCTTGCTTTATTCCCCTCTCCTTGCTTTATTCCCCTCTCCTTGCTTTATTCCCCTCTCCTTGCTTTATCTCCCTCTCCTTGCTTTATTCCCCTCTCCTTGCTTTACTCCCCTCTCCTTGCTTTATTCCCCTCTCCTTGCTTTACTCCCCTCTCCTTGCTTTACTCCCCTCTCCTTGCTTTACTCCCCTCTCCTTGCTTTACTCCCCTCTCCTTGCTTATTCCCTCTCCTTGCTTTATTCCCCTCTCCTTGCTTTATTCCCCTCTCCTTGCTTTACTCCCCTCTCCTTGCTTTACTCCCCTCTCCTTGCTTTACTCCCCTCTCCTTGCTTTATTCCCCTCTCCTTGCTTTATTCCCCTCTCCTTGCTTTATTCCCCTCTCCTTGCTTTATTCCCCTCTCCTTGCTTTATCCCCTCTCCTTGCTTTACTCCCCTCTCCTTGCTTTACTCCCCTCTCCTTGCTTTATTCCCCTCTCCTTGCTTTATTCCCCTCTCCTTGCTTTATTCCCCTCTCCTTGCTTTACTCCCCTCTCCTTGCTTTACTCCCCTCTCCTTGCTTTACTCCCCTCTCCTTGCTTTATTCCCCTCTCCTTGCTTTATTCCCCCTCTCCTTGCTTTATTCCCCTCTCCTTGCTTTATTCCCCTCTCCTTGCTTTATTCCCCTCTCCTTGCTTTACTCCCCTCTCCTTGCTTTATTCCCCTCTTCCTTGCTTTATTCCCCTCTCCTTGCTTTACTCCCCTCTCCTTGCTTTATTCCCCTCTCCTTGCTTTATTCCCCTCTCCTTCCTTTATTCCCCTCTCCTTGCTTTATTCCCCTCTCCTTGCTTTATTCCCCTTCCTTCCTTGTTATTCCCCTCCCTTTTATTCCCCTTTCTTTATTCCCCTCTCCTTGCTTTATTCCCCTATCCTTGCTTTATTCCCCTCTCTTGCTTTATTCCATCTCTTTCTTTATTCCCCTCCTTTGCTTTATTCCCCTCTCCTTGCTTTATTCCCCTCTCTTGCTTTATACCCCTCTCCTTGCTTTTTTTCCCTCTCCTTGCTTTATTTCCCTCTCCTTGCTTTATTCCCCACTCCTTTGCTTTATTCCCCTCTCCTTGCTTTATTCCCCTCTCCTTGCTTTATTCCCCCTATCCTCTCCTTTGTTCCCCTCTCTTTGCCTTCTCTTCCCCTCTCCTTGCTTTATTCCCCTCTCCTTCTTTATTCCCCTCTCTTTGCTTATTCCCCTCTCCTTGCTTTATTCCCCTCATCCTTGCTTTATTCCCCTCTCCTTGCTTTATTCCCCTCTCCTTGCTTTATTCCCCTCTCCTTGCTTTATTCCCCCTCTCCTTCCTTTATTCCCCTCTCCTTGCTTTATTCCCACTCTCTCCTTCCTTTTTATTCCCCTCTCCTTGCTTTATTCCCCTTTCCTTGCTTTATTCCCCTCTCCTTCCTTTATTCCCCTCTCCTTGCTTTATTCCCCTTTCCTTGCTTTATTCCCCTCTTCCTTCCTTTATTCCCCTCTCTTGCTTTATTCCCCTTTCCTTGCTTTATTCCCCTCTCCTTCCTTTATTCCCCTCATTCTCTTGCTTTATTCCCCTTTCCTTGCTTTATTCCCCTCTCCTTCCTTTATTCCCCTCTCCTTGCTTTATTCCCCTCTCCTTGCTTTACTTCCCCTCTCCTTGCTTTACTCCCTCTCTTCTTGCTTTCACTCCCCTCTCCTTGCTTTACTCCCTTCTCCTTGCTTTACTCCTCTCCTCCTTGCTTTATTCCCCTCTCCTTGCTTTACTCCCCTCTCCTTGCTTTACTCCCCTCTCCTTCCATTATTCCCCTCTCCTTGCTTTACTCCCTCTCCTTCCATTATTCCCCTCTCCTTGCTTTACTCCTCTCTCCTTCCATTTTCCCCTCTCCTTGCTTTATTCCCCTTTCCTTGCTTTATTCCCCTCTCCTTGCTTTATTCCCCTCTCCTTGCTTTATTCCCCTCTCCTTGCTTTATTCCCCTCTCCTTCCTTTATTGCCCTCTCCTTGCTTTATTCCCCTCTCCTTACTTTTTTCCCGTCTCCTTGCTTTATTCCCCTCTCCTTGCTTTATTCCCCTCTCACGCGGCTTATGTTGACTTTCTTCCCAGACTCACGAGTTTTTTCCCTGACAAACTTCCCGCCTTCGACAATATTTGGCAGGAAAACTGAGATTTTGGGGAAAAAACTCGGCATTAACTTTTCTCCTCAAGTCTTGATAAAAGTGGAGTCGGTTTAAGTGGAGTCGTTTAAGTGGTCGGTTAAGTGGAGTCGGTTTAAGTGAGTTCGTTTAATTGGAGTCGTTTAATTGGAGTCGGTTTAGTGGAGTCGGTTTAAGTGGAGTCGGTCTTAATGGGGTCGGTTTAAGTGGAGTCGGTTTAAGTGAGTCGGTTAAGTGAGTCGGTTTAAGTGGAGTCGGTTTAAGTGGAGTCGGTTTAATTGGAGTCGGTTTAATTGGAGTCGGTTTAAGTGGAGTCGGTTTAAGTGGAGTCGGTTTAAGTGGGGTCGGTTTAAGTGGAGTCGGTTTAAGTGGAGTCGGTTTAAGTGGAGTCGGTTTAATTGGAGTCGGTTTAATTGGAGTCGGTTTAATTGGAGTCGGTTTAATTGGAGTCGGTTTAAGTGGAGTCGGTTTAAGTGGAGTCGGTTTAAGTGGGGTCGGTTTAAGTGGGGTCGGTTTATGAGGAGTCGGTTTAAGTGGAGTCGGTTTAAGTGGGGTCGGTTTAAGTGGGGTCGGTTTAAGTGGGGTCGGTTTAAGAGGAGTCGGTTTAAGAGGAGTCGGTTTAAGTGGAGTCGGTTTAAGTGGAGTCGGTTTAAGTGAAGTCGGTTTAAGTGGGGTCGGTTTAAGTGGGGTCGGTTTAAGTGGGGTCGGTTTAAGTGGGGTTGGTGTAAGTGGGGTCGGTTTAAGGAGTCGGTTTAAGTGGAGTCGGTTTAAGTGGTGTCGGTTTAAGTGGAGTCGGTTTAAGTGGAGTCGGTTTAAGTGGGGTCGGTTTAAGTGGTGTCGGTTTAAGTGGAGTCGGTTTAAGTGGAGTCGGTTTAAGTGGTGTCGGTTTAAGTGGGGTCGGTTTAAGTGGGGTCGGTTTAAGTGGTGTCGGTTTAAGTGGTGTCGGTTTAAGTGGTGTCGGTTTAAGTGGTGTCGGTTTAAGTGGTGTCGGTTTAAGTGGTGTCGGTTTAAGTGGGGTCGGTTTAAGTGGGTCGGTTTAAGTGGGGTCGGTTTAAGTGGGGTCGGTTTAATGGGGTTGGTTTAAGTGGGGTTTTGGTTTTAAGTGGGGTCGGTTTAAGTGGGGTCGGTTTAAGTGGTGTTGATTTTACGTGGGGTCTGTTTAAGTGGAGTTTAAGTTGGGTCGGTTTAAGTGGGGTCGGTTTAAGTGGAGTCGGTTTAAGTGGAGTCGGTTTAAGTGGGGTCTGTTTAAGTGGGGTCGGTTTAAGTGGAGTCGGTTTAAGTGGAGTCGGTTTAAGTGGAGTCTGTTTAAGTGGGGTCGGTTTAAGTGGGGTCGGTTTAAGTGGAGTCGGTTTAAGTGGAGTCGGTTTAAGTGGAGTCGGTTTGGTTGGAGTTCTTGAAAGCAAGTGGTGTAAGACATTGTCCCAGGACAGCGTCCCAGGACAGTGTTTCGGAACAGCGTCCCAGGACAGTGTTTCGGAACAGTGTCCCAGGACAGTGTTTCAGAACAGCGTCCCAGGAGTATCCCAGGACAGCGTCCCAGGACAGCGTCCCAGGACAGTGTCCCAGGACAGCGTCCCAGGACAGCGTCCCAGGACAGCATCCCAGGACAGCGTCCCAGGACAGCGTCCCAGGACAGCGTCCCAGGACAGTGTCCCAGGACAGCGTCCCAGGACAGCATCCCATGACAGCGTCCCAGGACAGTGTCCCAGGACAGCGTCCCAGGACAGCGTCCCAGGACATTGTCCCAGGACAGTGTCCCAGGACAGCGTCCCAGGACAGCATCCCAGGACAGTGTCCCAGGACAGCGTCCCAGGACAGCGTCCCAGGACAGCGTCCCAGGACAGTGTCCCAGGACAGCGTCCCAGGACAGCATCCCAGGACAGTGTCCCAGGACAGCGTCCCAAGACAGCATCCCAGGACAGCGTCCCAGGACAGCGTCCCAGGACAGCATCCCAGGACAGTGTTCCAGGACAGTGTCCCAGGACAGCGTCCCAAGACAGCATCCCAGGACAGCATCCCAGGACAGCGTCCCAGGACAGCATCCCAGGACAGTGTTCCAGGACAGTGTCCCAGGACAGCGTCCCAAGACAGCATCCCAGGACAGCATCCCAGGACAGCGTCCCAGGACAGCATCCCAGGACAGTGTTCCAGGACAGCATCCCAGGACAGCATCCCAGGACAGTGTCCTAGGACTGTCTCGCCACAGGTGGTGACAAGTTTGGCTCACGTCTAGCCACTTTTAACCTCCGGATTTTCTTTTTATTAAAGATAGCTCTATTTTTCCTCACCGTTGTTGATCTCTCACTTTTTCTATGTGAAAGTCAGTCACCTGTCTCTAAAATGTACTGTGTATATTGACCACACTGAGATTAATGCTGGATTTTTGTCTCTCTCTATCTCTACCTCTCTCTAACTCTACCTCTCTCTCACTGCCTCTCTCTACCCCTCACTACCTCTCTCTCACTATCTCTCTCTACCTCTCTCTACCCCTCACTACCTCTCTGTACCTCTCTCTACCTCTCTCTCTACCTCTCTACCTCTCTCTCACTACCTCTCTACCTCTCTCTACCTAATTCTACCTCTCTACTTCTCTCTACCTCTCTGTCTCTACCTCTATTTCCCTTTCTACCTCTCTGTACTTCTCTCTCTCTCTCTCTCTCTCTCTCTCTCTCACACAAACACAGCTTTAACATGTATAATAAATCTGATGGAGCAGGAAGAGTGACCTAGTAGTGGTCAGTGCAGAGGAGGGGCCAGGAGCTGTGAATCGACCCCTGCAACCACAAATAGACAAGTAAAACTAGGCGAGTACGTACACACACACACACACACACACAGCAGCCAACATGGTTTCAGGGACGGGAAATCCTGTGTCACAAACCTACTGGAGTTCTATGACATGGTGACAGCAGTAAGACAAGAGAGAGAGGGGTGGGTGGATTGCATTTTCTTGGACTGCAAGAAGGCGTTTGACACAGTTCCACACAAGAGATTGGTGCAAAAACTGGAGGACCAAGCAGGGATAACAGGGAAGGCACTACAATGGATCAGGGAATACTTGACAGGAAGACAGCAGCGAGTCATGGTACGTGGCGAGGTGTCAGAGTGGGCACCTGTGACCAGCGGGGTCCCACAGGAGTCAGTCCTAGGACCAGTGCTGTTTCTGGTATATGTGAACGACATGACGGAAGGAATAGACTCTGAGGTGTCCCTGTTTGCAGATGACGTGAAGTTGATGAGAAGAATTCACTCGATCGAAGACCAGGCAGAACTACAAAGGGATCTGGACAGGCTACAGACCTGGTCCAGCAATTGGCTCCTGGAGTTCAATCCCACCAAGTGCAAAGTCATGAAGATTGGGAAGGGCAAAGAAGATCGCAGACGGAGTACAGTCTAGGGGGCCAGAGACTACAAACCTCACTCAAGGAAAAAGATCTTGGGGTGAGTATAACACCAGGCACATCTCCTGAAGCGCACATCAACCAAATAACTGCTGCAGCATATGGGCGCCTAGCAAACCTCAGAACAGCATTCCGACATCTTAATAAGGAATCGTTCAGGACCCTGTACACCGTGTACGTTAGGCCCATATTGGAGTATGCGGCACCAGTTTGGAACCCACACCTAGCCAAGCACGTAAAGAAACTAGAGAAAGTGCAAAGGTTTGCAACAAGACTAGTCCCAGAGCTAAGAGGTATGTCCTACGAGGAGAGGTTAAGGGAAATCAACCTGACGACACTGGAGGACAGGAGAGATAGGGGGGACATGATAGCGACATACAAAATACTGAGAGGAATTGACAAGGTGGACAAAGACAGGATGTTCCAGAGATGGGACACAGCAACAAGGGGACACAGTTGGAAGCTGAAGACACAGATGAATCACAGGGATGTTAGGAAGTATTTCTTCAGCCACAGAGTAGTCAGTAAGTGGAATAGTTTGGGAAGCGATGTAGTGGAGGCAGGATCCATACATAGCTTTAAGCAGAGGTATGATAAAGCTCACGGCTCAGGGAGAGTGACCTAGTAGCGACCAGTGAAGAGGCGGGGCCAGGAGCTCGGACTCGACCCCCGCAACCTCAACTAGGTGAGTACAACTAAGTGAGTACACACACACACACGCACGCACACAGAGTAGCTCTGACTCGACCCTTGCAACCACAACTAGGTGAGTTCACAAGCAAATTATGTATGTATATATACATATATATATATAGATTACACGAAAAATCTGTTGAGTTTCCCATTCTTTAACAATTACAAGTTTTCTATGCTGCGTTTCCCAAAAACAAGCATCATAGAAAACGATATTTTTTATTCCAGACGTTTTCTATGGTGAGATTCCAATCACGTTTTCTTTAATACTTCTCTTCCATACTCATTCTGAACTACAGTGGAACCTGCTACTACTGGTACTACTGGTTCTACCAGTAGTAGTACTACTGCTACTACTGGTACTACTGGTTCTACCAGTAGTAGTACTACTGCTACTACTGCTACTACTGCTACTACTGGTTCTACCAGTAGTACTACTGCTACTACTGCTACTACTGGTTCTACCAGTAGTAGTACTACTGCTACTACTGCTACTACTGGTTCTACCAGTAGTAGTACTACTGCTACTACTGGTACTACTGGTTCTACCAGTAGTAGTACTACTGCTACTACTGCTACTACTGGTACTACTGGTTCTACCAGTAGTAGTAGTACTACTGATACTACTGCTACTACTGGTACTACTGGTTCTACCAGTAGTAGTAGTACTACTGATACTACTGCTACTACTGGTACTACTGGTTCTACCAGTAGTAGTAGTACTGCTACTACTGGTACTACTGGTTCTACCAGTAGTACTACTGCTACTACTGGTTCTACCAGTAGTAGTAGTACTACTGATACTACTGCTACTACTGGTACTACTGGTTCTACCAGTAGTAGTAGTACTGCCACTACTGGTACTACTGGTTCTACCAGTAGTAGTACTACTGCTACTACTGGTTCTACCAGTAGTAGTACTACTGCTACTACTGGTACTACTGGTTCTACCAGTAGTAGTACTACTGCTACTACTGGTACTACTGGTTCTACCAGTAGTAGTACTGCTACTACTGGTACTACTGGTTCTACCAGTAGTAGTAGTACTACTACTACTGGTACTACTGGTTCTACCAGTAGTAGTAGTACTGCTACTACTGGTACTACTGGTTCTACCAGTAGTAGTAGTACTACTGCTACTACTGGTACTACTGGTTCTACCAGTACTAGTAGTACTACTACTACTGCTACTACTGGTTCTACCAGTAGTAGTAGTACTGCTACTACTGGTACTACTGGTTCTACCAGTAGTAGTAGTACTACTGGTTCTACCAGTACTAGTAGTACTACTACTACTGCTACTACTGGTTCTACCAGTAGTAGTAGTACTGCTACTACTGGTACTACTGGTTCTACCAGTAGTAGTAGTACTACTGCTACTACTGGTACTACTGGTTCTACCAGTACTAGTAGTACTACTACTACTGCTACTACTGGTTCTACCAGTAGTAGTAGTACTGCTACTACTGGTACTACTGGTTCTACCAGTAGTAGTAGTACTACTGGTTCTACCAGTAGTAGTAGTACTACTGCTACTACTACTAGTACTACCAGTAGTAGTACTACTGCTACTACTGCTACTACTGCTACTACTGGTACTACTACTAGTACTACCAGTAGTAGTACTACTGCAACTAGTACTACTAGTAGTACTACCACTGCTGCTAATTATGTACACATATATATATATTATATATATTTATATATATATATATATATATATATATATATATATATATTTATTTATATATAATGTATATATATGAGAGAGATCTAGAGCCAGATAAATGAAGACTCGAACCTCTTAACGCAAAAAATATCTGTCTGGCGTCTTACTCAAACTCTCTGGAAATGTAAATCAGATCGACGAATATGAATATCTGAGTGTCGAGACCATCTAGACCAGAAGACCCTTCCATCCATCTCTCTCTCACCTGATGGCCGGATAGAGATGGATCGACTCGCTTTCTTTCCTTGAAATGTGAGAAAAATATTCCATTGATTCTCAGAGAGAGAGAGAGAGAGAGAGAGAGAGAGAGAGAGAGAGAGAGAGAGAGAGATTCTCTCAAATACCAAAAAAAAAAATAAGAAATGGTGAATTTTTTTACCAGCAATCTCAGCAGACACAAGAGGCGTCTGAGAGGTCAATAAGCGACTCAAACCCCGTCTCTAACGTCCTCTTGGAGAATCTGATCCTTCTTTTGGAGAATCCGATTCTCTTTTTGGAGGGTTGGATCCTCTTATTGGAGGGTTGGATCCTCTTTTTGGAGGGTTGGATCCTCTTATTGGAGGGTTGGATCCTCTCATTGGAGGGTTGGATCCTCTTTTTGGACGGTTTGATCCTCTTTTTGGACGGTTGGATCCTCATCTTGGAGGGTTGAATCTTCGTCTTCGAGGGTTGGATCCTCCTCTTGCAGAACCCGATCCTTCTCTTCAAGGGTTGCATTCTCTTGGAGGGTTGTATCCTTTTGTAGAATAAGAGTCTTCTTATTCTGGGTAGGATCCTTTTCTGGGCGGTCGGATCCTCTTCTTCGGGAGTCGGAACCTCTTCTTGGGGGATCGGATCCTCTTCTTGGAGGGTCGGATCCTCTTCTTGGAGGGTCGGATCCTCTTCTTGGAGGGTCGGATCCTCTTCTTGGAGGGTCGGATCCTCTTCTTGGAGGGTCGGATCCTCTTCTTGGAGGGTCGGATCCTCTTCTTGGAGGGTCGGATCCTCTTCTTGGAGGGTCGGATCCTCTTCTTGGAGGGTCGATCCTCTTCTTGGAGGGTCGGATCCTCCCTGGGCCAGTAACTAACCCCAAGTTACGTAATTCAATCCCAAGAAGTTAGAGTGAGTGTACACACTCCAGACCTGAACTTGTGGAGCCTTGGTAAGCTCAACAGTTGAGAGAGAGAGAGAGAGAGAGAGAGAGAGAGAGAGTAGAGAAGGGAAAAGATAGAGAGAGGAAGGAGATAAAGGATGAAAGAGGAAGAGGGTATGAGAGGGAGAAGGAGATTAAGAGAACATGGGTATTAGAAAGAGATGAGAGAGAAAGAGGACAGGAAAGAAAGCGAAAGGGTAGAAGAGAGAAGTGTGAGGAGAGAGGAAGAGGGGAGAGGGACAGGGGAGAGGGGAAGAAAATACAACTAATCCACCCTGGATAACACATCACATAAACACCATCAATAGGCCATATTTTCCATAGGCCGTACGTACACCCTAAGCCTATAAGAAACAATCTTCAGGGGCCGTGCTGTGTACATCTGACAGAATGTAACAAAAATCTAACGTAAGTCAGAATTACCTTCAAATCCTGGGTAAATCTTCGTGTGTTGGTATATATGATCTAAAAACTGCGTCTCTATAGTCCTGTATTATCTTCATAAGGAAGATACAAGTGCAACACTTGGTATCTTTATTATCGAAACGTTTCGCCTGCTTAGCAGGCTTAATCATCCGAATACAGGCGAACAAAACACTGGGAACAACAGCAGTTTGAAGGTGATCAGTCCAGCCATGTTTGTCAGTCGCATTTATAAATCAGCCATGCATGGCTTAATTGAGGTTTAAATACGTAAAAAGGTTCGCTAAGAACCCTTATCTAGAAGAGGTCATCTATGAGAACATTTTGGCCCTAATATCACAACCATTGGGACTTAAATGGTTCCGGATAGACCGAAGGTTCAATTTATTTTCTCTCTCGTAAATGCGGGTTGTGTGTAACTTGTTGCAGTCCACTAATGTCTCTGGTATTGACGGTACAATGGAGAGTACCAACGAAGATCTTGACTCTAGGTCATAGACCATTGTCACTGGAATTAGGACTCATTCACTGCTGCTGCTACTATTACTGTTGCTACTGTTATTGCTACTGCTGCTACTACCACTACTACTACCACCACTACTACTACTACTACTACTACTACTACTACTACTGCAATGTCCACCTGTCAAGAATGCTTTAATACTAACAACTGATGATTGATAAGCAGGACGGTTGACAAGTGGCTTGAATCGTTGTCCTCAGATTTATAGCCAGATGCTTTACCAACCAGGATCCTCGCATAAGCTGTTCTTTACGTGAATCTCAATTTTTTTTAATACTAAAAGTACTGATCAACTACCAGTGCATATGCACTGAGATATACACCTCTCAGTGTATATATACTGAGATATACACCTCTCAGTGTATTCAGTTACACAGAGATATACTTTTTCTTCCAATGTGGTTGTGATTTTTTTAGCAACTCTGGTCGTCTCCCACCGAGGCAGGTTCACCCAGAAACGAAGAAACATTCACCAGTGATCATCCAAACGCCGTCTTGACAGAAATGAGCAGACATCTCCGATAACTATGTCTTACAAGGCATATGGATTATTTTAATCCCTATGGCTGTGTCTTACAAAGCCAGATGTACCTCTGGGCCGGCTGTTTCCTGCTATGGGTTAATTTCTTTATGTTTGATCTGGCTTCCATGGGGTGAGTTTTGGAATATATTGTGAGGTTTTACGAGTCTGGTGAGCCTCTCCTGGACCTCAGGTTAATTAAGCGCACTTGCAACTAGGTTTATGATGCAGTCGTTGCAGAGGTGGGAGATGAGAGAGGGTATCTAGTCGTCTTGCAAGGCGTTGCATGCTGTGTGTCGTTCTAGGTACTGTTTTGTGGACTGTGTGTATGGGAGGGGGGTCAGAGACGTTGGCTTCTCTCCCTGTTATTCTTGAATATTGTCTGAGTTGTTCACTCAGTGGAAAGAGGTCGCTAGTATCTCTCTTATGTCCCTAGTATGTCATTGGTGTTAGCTATGGTCTGTATAAGTTGTATCGTGTACTTGTGACAAGGCCCAGTAGTGATAATTATTAATTTTCTGAGTTACGCTTCGTGGATAAATGTCACTATTGATGAGTCTAAGAGCGATGTTGCTGGTGGTATTGTTGTGATTGTTGGCGAGGACTCTTATTGTGCAAGGTTACCAAGAGTCACCTGTGTTCACAGCACAGTTCCATGCAGTCATGGTTGTTCTTGTGCATATCTAAGTGAGGTGCCTGTAGAGACCTCGATGAACATTTAGGGTAATATCATAGGAGTGTTAACTACTGCCCCTTTTAACTTGGTATCATAAGTTATTGGTACTGTGCATCATTGTTCATTTCAGTAGTGTTTCATTGTTATTAATGTCTCTATTAATGGGTGTTGCATTGACGTTTTATTGATGAAAGTAGTGAATGACGAACCAGTTTAAAATATTACTGCAATATTTCTGCAACGAAAGGGTTTCAATTCTATCTTTTCCCTCATTCTGAGTAAATTATCGCCTTGCCTTCAAATCCTGGATCCCCAGCGCCGTGACGGGCGAGGCGGAGCTATTGATTCCTTACTTAAAACTCCGGCTTCTTGCAGACCTTAGGACTTGCGTGGACTGTATCTAAAGGACTGATTGCACGCTGTTGCACTCTAGTGTGATCCCTCAACGCCCTGGCCAGTGGTGTTTTCTCCACGCTATCCACGCTGACACAACAGTGGTTAGAAATTCGACGCGGGGTACAAGGTGTTTGGATAAACACGCGATCCTAGCAAGTATAAAGAATATGGAGAAAGAGAGAGAGATGATCGGGGCATAGAAAATCCTCCATTACAAAGATAAGATTTCCTTCGGTTTTTTAACCCTGGAGTGTTAGCCACCCATGATAACCCAAGAAAGTCACTGCGTCATCGAGGACTGTCTTATCCTATTGTGGTCCTCAATCTTGTCCCCCAGGATGCCACCCACACCAGTCGACTAACACCCAGGTACCTACTTGCTGCTAGGTGAACAGGACACCAAGTGTAAGGAAATACGTCGAAATATTTTCACCCCACCGGGAATCGAACCCGGGCCCTCCGTGTGTGAAGCCAGAGCTTAGCCAGCCAGGCCACGGCATCACCTAAAGAAATATTAATAAGAGTAATAAAAGCTTACCCGGGCTGTTCTTCTTGCGTGAAGCGTGAAATTCACGACTATGTAACCTGTCTTGTTGAGTTAACTCCGGGTCATGCATCAGACATTCTCTCCCTCCTACTGGATAACCACCAGGTCTCGTAATTCTTATTTCTATAATTCTTTCTCCTGTCTTTTATTTCTCGTCTCGTCTACATCTCTCATTCACTGTTGTGTTTTGGTTAATTATGCAAAGTTTAAATTGTCATTCTTACCTTATTCCTCATTCTCCATTGATTAGTTACATTATGTGTGTGTGTGTGTGTGTGTGTGTGTGTGTGTGTGTGTGTGTGTGTGTGTGTGTGTGTGTGTGTGTGTGTGTGTGTGTTTATATATATATATATATATATATATATAATATTATATATATATATATATATATATATATATATTATTCTCTACGTCCCCAACAAATCCATTCTCGTCCACCCATTTTCCCTTCTCAAATTCCATTTGCATCATGCCTACCCCATGGCAGTATGAGAGAGATCAGGAGGCAGATGAGGTCCTCCATGGCTGTATGGGGTAGATCAGGTCCCCCATGGTTGTATGGGGGAGATCAGGTCCCCATGGCTGTATGGGGGAGATCAGGTCCCCCATGGTTGTATGGGGGAGATCAGGTTCCCCATGGTTGTATGGGGGAGATCAGGTCCCCATGGCTGTATGGGGGAGATCAGGTCCCCTATGGCTGTTTGGGGGAGATCAGGTCCCCCATGGCTTTATGGAGGAGATCAGGTCCCCCATGGCTGTATGGGGGAGATCAGGTCCCTCATGGCTGTATGGGGGAGATCAGGTCTCCCATGGCTGTATGGGGAGATCAGGTCCCCCATGGCTGTATGGGGGAGATCAGATCCCCTATGGCTGTATGGGGGAGATCAGATCCCCTATGGCTGTATGGGGGTAGATCAGGTCCCCCATGGCTGCATGGGGGAGATCAGGAGGCAGATGAAGGTCCCCCATGGCTGTATGGGGGAGATCAGGAGGCAGATGAAGGTCCCCCATGGCTGTATGGGGGAGATCAGATCCCCTATGGCTGTATGGGGGTAGATCAGGTCCCCCATGGCTGTATGGGGGTAGATCAGGTCCCCCATGGCTGTATGGGGGAGATCAGGAGGCAGATGAAGGTATTCACCTGAAGGAAGTTGTACGTCTGTGTAGATTTGCATACGAGATGTACCTCTCCTCTCTAGCCAGGCTGGTGGTGCTGGTGGTGGTGCTAGTGGTGGTGGTGCTGGTGGTGCTACTGGTGGTGGCGGTGGTGATAGTGGTGGTGCTTGTGCTGCTGGTGGTGATGTTGCTGTTGCTGCTGGTAATGCCGGTGCTGCTGGTGATTCTGTTGCTGCTGGTGATGCTGCAGCAGCACCATTACTTATTAATTCCTCTAACAACTGTCTCTGGTCAACTGGTGTTTGAAAAGTTACGTCATTGGTCATTCAGCTTTAGTTTTACTCAGATATTTAATACTGGCTTCTTATTATACCTATTACTGTTACTAAGTAACTGTGGTATGCTAGGAGTACCACTACTACCACTACCACCATTACCACTACTACCACCACCAATACTACCACCACCAATACTACCACCACCACTCTGGCTTCCCACTTGTAGTGACGTATTCCGCTTGCTTATTTACGGTTTTATTCAAGCTTGGAAGAAATACCAGAGGCGGGGGAGGGGAAGGAAGAGGGGAGGCAGGGAAGGGGAAGGAAGAGGAGAGGCGGGAGAGGGGGATGCAAAAGAGGGGAAGGAACAGAGATAGTTGGAAGGTGAGAGAAAGAGAGAGGGAGGAGAGGGGACGAGTGTTGAGAGGGTGTGAGGCACGACAAGCAGAGGGGAGATAGTATTGGAAAGGGGGTTAGAGAGAGAGAGAGAGAGAGAGAGAGAGAGAGAGAGAGAGAGAGGGGGGGGGGGCACAGACATTAGAGACATGAGAGAAAAATGCATAAAAAGATGTGAGAAAGGGAGAACGAGAGAGGGAGAAGATTAGAGGAGATTCAAGGGAGAGAAGTGGGGAGAGAAATGGAAGAGAAGAATAACAGAGAAGGAAAAAGAGAGAGAGAGAGAACTACACACACAAAATGCATAATACACCTCACTAAACATTTCCCTACAGCAGCATGTATCCAGCACTGGTAATACATATACATCAGGCTGTATACAACACATGGCTGGCACCCTGGCAGCCTCCTACAGGCTGCCAAGATCGTTCTTCCAGAAATACTCAGCCAGGTGGAAACCTCAACCACCTGCCCTCTGGAACACCCTCTGGAAATCCCTCTGTAACCTTCCCTCTGGAACCATCTTTGGAACTCCCTCTGGAACTCTGGAACCTCCTCTGGAACTCCCTCAAACCCCTCTGGGACCCCCTCTGGAACTCCCTCTGGAACCCTTTCTGGAGTCCTTCTGGAACCCCCTCAAATTTCTCTGGAACCCCCTCAAACCCCCTGTGTAACCCTCTCTGGGACCTCACTAGAACCCCCTCAAACCCCCTCTGGAGCTCCTTCTGGAGCCCTCTGGAACCACCTCAAACCCTCTGGAACACCGACACTTCCCCCTCTCAAACCTTCTTTCAAACCCTCTCAAATTCCCTCTCAAAATTTTGAGGACTTTTCGACCTATAAATCTTAAGGTCTGCTAATTATTTTTTAAAAGTCATAAGGTTAAGTATTTTTCTAGCAACTGATACCAGTTGCCCTGGACAGTTATTCACTACTAATCCCTTTCTGTGGGAGAGAGGGATCCCTCTCTTCATCCTAATTACCACTATTTCCCACTGTAGCCTCAGTTGCCTGCTCTTAGCTGACAACCGCGAAGCCAGGTGTGGTTTTCTGCTGTCATACCCATCCACCTCAGAGTGTGATGTATTGTGTGATCATGGATGTTCTTCATGCCACTGCTGTAATGCGAAGTTATTAGAGCTACTGTCGCCTTAATGTTAGCATGAACCAGTCTGGCTATTCTCCTCTGGCCTGGTAAGCAACAGGTCATCTCTGCTATATTTACCAACATCACTCCCTCCAGTTCTCAGAGTAGATACTTTGTCGACGTTATCAGAATTGGTGTTTCCTGATTGGCTAATATCCTCCCTTCCAGTCCAAGGAAAACAAACTCTTTACTTAATATACTTGTTACAGAAAACTCTGGGCATAAATCGAATTTCAAAATCACTAACAAAAAGACTACTAATAATGGAATGGGTGGGGACCCTTAGGTGATGTCTGGGTACTCTTGGTGATCCATGGGTACTGATGGTGATCTGTGGGCACTGGTGATGTTCTGTGGGTACTGGTGGTGATCTGTGGGTACTGGTGATGTTCTGCGGGTACTGGTGGTGATCTGTGGGTACTGGTGATGTTCTGTGGGTACTGGTGATGATCTGTGGGTACTGGTGGTGACCTGTGGATACTGGTGATGATCTGTGGGTACTGGTGATGATCTGCGGGTACTGGTGCGCTGTGACCACCACCCTGCACTGTGACCTCTACCCTGCACTGTGACCACTACCCTGCACTGTGACCACTACCCTGCACTGTGACCACCCTGCACTGTGACCACTACCCTGCACTGTGACCACTACCCTGCACTGTGACCACTACCCTGCACTGTAACTACTCTGCACTGTGACCACTACCCTGCACTATGACAACCCTGCACTGTGACCGCCCTGCACTGTGACCACTATCCTTCACTGTGACCACTACCCTGCACTGTGACCACCCTTCACTGAGACCACTACCCTGCACTGTGACCACCCTGCACTGTGACTCTACCCTGCACTGTGACAACTACCCTGCACTGTGACAACTACCCTGCACTGTGACCACCCTGCACTGTGACCACCCTGCACTGTGACCACCCTGCACTGTGACCTCCACCCTGCACTGTGACCTCTACCCTGCACTGTGACCTCTACCCTACACTGTGACCCCCTACCCTGCACTGTGACCTCTACCTTGCACTGTGACCACCCTGCACTGTGACCACCCTGCACTGACCTCCACTCTGCACTGTGACCACCCTGCACTGTGACTACTACCCTGCACTGTGACCATTACCCTGCACTGTAACTACTCTGCACTGTGACCACTACCCTGCACTATGACTACCCTGCACTGTAACCACTACCCTGCACTGTGACCACTACCCTGCACTGTGACCACCCTTCACTGAGACCACTACCCTGCACTGTGACCACCCTTCACTGAGACCACTACCCTGCACTGTGACCACCCTGCACTGTGACTCTACCCTGCACTGTGACAACTACCCTGCACTGTGACCTCTACCCTGCACTGTGACCACTACCCTGCACTGTGACCACCCTGCACTGTGACCTCCACCCTGCACTGAGACCACTACCCTGCACTGTGATTCTACCCTGCACTGTGACTCTACCCTGCACTGTGACCACTACCCTGCACTGTGACTCTACCCTGCACTGTGACTCTACCCTGCACTGTGACTCTACCCTGCACTGTGACCACCCTGCACTGTGACCACCCTGCCCTGTGACCTCTACCCTGCGCTACCACTACCCTGCACTGTGACCACCCTGCACTGTGACCCCTACCCTGCACTGTGACCTCTACCTTGCACTGTGACCACCCTGCACTGTGACTACCCTGCACTGTGACCTCCACCCTGCACTGTGACTACTTTGCACTGTGACCACCCTGCACTGTGAAAACTACCCTGCACTGTGACCACTACCCTGCACTGTGACTCTACCCTGCACTGTGACCACTACCCTGCACTGTGACCACTACCCTGCACTGTGACCACTACCCTGCACTGTGACCACCCTGCACTGTGACTCTACCGTGCACTGTAACCAGTACCCTGCACTGTGACCACTACCCTGCACTGTGACCTCTACCCTGCACTGTGACCACTACCCTGCACTGTGACCATTACCCTGCACTGTGACTACCCTGCACTGTGACTACCCTGCACTGTGACTACCCTGCACTGTGACTACCCTGCACTGTGACCACTACCCTGCACTGTGACCTCTACCCTGCACTGTGACCTCTACCCTGCACTGTGACCTCTACCCTGCAATGTGACCTCTACCCTGCACTGTGACCACTACCCTGCACTGTGACCTCTACCCTGCACTGTGACCTCTACCTTGCACTGTGACCTCTACCCTGCACTGTGACCTACTCTGCACTGTGACCTCTACCCTGCATGGTGACCACTACCCTGCACTGTGACCTCTACCCTGCACTGTGACCTCTACCTTGCACTGTGACCTCTACCCTGCACTGTGACCTACTCTGCACTGTGACCACTACCCTGCACTGTGACCTACGCTGCCCTCTGACCTCTACCCTGCACTGTGACCTCTACCCTGCACTGTGACCTCTACCCTGCACTGTGACTACCCTGCACTGTGACCACTACCCTGCACTGTGACCTTTACCCTGCACTGTGACCACTACCCTGCACTGTGACCTTTACCCTGCACTGTGACCACTACCCTGCACTGTGACCTCTACCCTGCACTGTGACCTCTACCCTGCACTGTGACCTCTACTCTGCACTGTGACCTCTACTCTGCACTGTGACCTCTACCCTTCACTGTGACCTGTACTCTGCACTGTGGCCACTACCCTACACTGTGACCTCTACTCTGCACTGTGACCACTACCCTGCACTGTGACCTACTCTACACTCTGACCTCTACCCTGCACTGTGACCTCTACCCTGCACTGTGACCTCTACTCTGCACTGTGACCTCTACCCTGCACTGTGACCACTACCCTGCACTGTGACCACTACCCTGCACTGACCTCTACCCTGCACTGTGACCTCTACCCTGCACTGTGACCTCTACCCTGCACTGTGACCACTACCCTGCACTGTGACCACTACCCTGCACTGTGACCTCTACCCTGCACTGTCACACTACCTTGCACTGTGACCACTACCCTGCACTGTGACCTCTACTCTGCACTGTGACCACTACCCTGCACTGTGACCACTACCCTGCACTGTGACCTCTACCCTGCACTGTGACCACTACCCTGCACTCTGACCTCTACCCTGCACTCTGATCTCTACCCTGCACTCTGACCTCTACTCTGCACTGTGACCTCTACCCTGCACTGTGACCACTACCCTGCACTGTGACCTTTACCCTGCACTGTGACCTTTACCCTGCACTGTGACCACTACCCTGCACTGTGACCACTACCCTGCACTGACCTCTACCCTGCACTGTGACCTCTACCCTGCACTGTGACCTCTACCCTGCACTGTGACCTCTACCCTGCACTGTGACCACTACCCTGCACTGTGACCTCTACCCTGCACTGTGACCACTACCCTGCACTGTGACCACTACCCTGCACTGTGACCACTACCCTGCACTGTGACCTCTACCCTGCACTGTGACCTCTACCCTGCACTGTGATCACTACCCTGCCCTGTGACCTCTACCCTGCACTGTGACCACTACCCTGCACTGTGACCTCTACCCTGCACTGTGACCACTACCCTACACTGTGACCTCTACCCTGCACTGTGACCTCTACCCTGCACTGTGACATCTACCCTGCACTGTGACCACCCTGCACTGTGACATCTACCCTGCACTGTGACATCTACCCTGCACTGTGACCACTACCCTGCACTGTGACCTCTACCCTGCACTGTGACCACTACCCTGCACTGTGACTCTACCCTGCACTGTGACTACCCTGCACTGTGACCTCTACCCTGCACTGTGACCACTACCCTGCACTGTGACTCTACCCTGCACTGTGACTACCCTGCTCTGTGACCTGTACCTTGCACTGTGACCACTACCCTGCACTGTGACTACCCTGCACTGTGACCTCTACCCTGCACTGTGACCACTACCCTGCACTGTGACTCTACCCTGCACTGTGACTACCCTGCTCTGTGATCTCTACCCTGCACTGTGACCACTACCCTGCACTATGACCACTACCCTGCACTGTGACTACCCTGCACTGTGATCTCTACCCTGCACTGTGACCACTACCCTGCACTGTGACCTCTACCCTGCACTGTGACCACTACCCTGCACTGTGACTCTACCCTGCACTGTGACTACCCTGCACTGTGACCTCTACCCTGCACTGTGACCACTACCCTGCACTGTGACTCTACCCTGCACTGTGACCACTACCCTGCACTGTGACTCTACCCTGCACTGTGACCACTACCCTGCACTATGACCACTACCCTGCACTGTGACTCTACCCTGCACTGTGACCACTACCTTGCACTGTGACCACTACCCTGCACTGTGACTCTACCCTGCACTGTGACCACTACCCTGCACTGTGACCACTACCCTGCACTGTGACCTCTACCCTGCACTGTGACCACTACCCTGCACTGTGACCACTACCCTGCACTGTGACCTCTACCCTGCACTGTGACCACTACCCTGCACTGTGACTCTACCCTGCACTGTGACCACTACCCTGCACTGTGACCACTACCCTGCACTGTGACCTCTACCCTGCACTGTGACCACTACCCTGCACTGTGACCTCTACTCTGCACTGTGACCACTACCCTGCACTGTGACTCTACCCTGCACTGTGACCACTACCCTGCACTGTGACCACTACCCTGCACTGTGACCTCTACCCTGCACTGTGACCACTACCCTGCACTGTGACCACTACCCTGCACTGTGACCACTACCCTGCACTGTGACCACTACCCTGCACTGTGACCACTACCCTGCACTGTGACCTCTACCCTGCACTGTGACCTCTACCCTGCACTGTGACCTCTACCCTGCACTGTGACCACTACCCTGCACTGTGACCACTACCCTGCTCTGTGACCACTACCCTGCACTGTGACCACTACCCTGCACTGTGACCTCTACCCTGCACTGTGACCACTACCCTGCACTGTGACCACTACCCTGCACTGTGACCACTACCCTGCACTGTGACCTCTACCCTGCACTGTGACCACTACCCTGCACTGTGACCACTACCCTGCACTGTGACCACTACCCTGCACTGTGACCACTACCCTGCACTGTGACCTCTACCCTGCACTGTGACCACAGACAGCGAGGATCTCATACCTGTTAGTGCCTTCAAACCTGATATTAACCTGATGTCACTGCACCAATGACATCCATCTCAGAATGTGATGTCACTGCAGCAAACTCTTTCGTCTCTGATGTCACTAACATGCTCATCAATCTCTGATGTCACTGTAACAAGCTCATTCATCTCTGATGTCACTGTAACAAGCTCATTCGTCTCTGATGTCACTGTAACAAGCTCATTCATCTCTGATGTCACTGTAACAAGCTCATTCATCTCTGATGTCACTGTAACAAGCTCATTCGTCTCTGATGTCACTAACAAGCTCATTCATCTCTGATGTCACTGTAACAAGCTCATTCGTCTCTGATGTCACTAACAAGCTCATTCGTCTCTGATGTCACTAACAAGCTCATTCGTCTCTGATGTCACTAACAAGCTCATTCGTCTCTGATGTCACTAACAAGCTCATTCATCTCTGACGTCACTGTAACAAGCTCATTCGTCTCTGATGTCACTAACAAGCTCATTCGTCTCTGATGTCACTAACAAGCTCATTCGTCTCTGATGTCACTAACAAGCTCATTCGTCTCTGATGTCACTAACAAGCTCATTCATCTCTGACGTCACTGTAACAAGCTCATTCGTCTCTGATGTCACTGTAACAAGCTCATTCGTCTCTGATGTCACTGTAACAAGCTCATTCGTCTCTGATGTCACTGTAACAAGCTCATTCATCTCTGATGTCACTGTAACAAGCTCATTCGTCTCTGATGTCACTAACAAGCTCATTCATCTCTGATGTCACTGCAAAATGCTCATTTATCTCAGATGATGTCACTGCACCCAAGACATCCTTGTTAACACTGTGAAGTCTGTAGTTAAAGATAATATGTATATTTAACTTTTTTTGTTAAATAATTTGGTTAACTATGTTAATTTTTATTTGTGAAATAAATACACTTGTTAACAATGTTGAATTAGTTGTGAATTTAACACGAAGACTTGTGTTAACTCACCAGGGGTCGAGTCACAGTCCCGTGCTCGCCTCTCCTGTAGTCGCTACGAGGTCCTCTCCCCTTGCTTCTTGAGGTTTATCATACCTCCTCTTAAAGCTATGTATGGTTCCTGCCCCCAGTACATCACTTGCCAGACTATTCCACTCCTTCATAACTCTGTGGCTCTAGAAATACTTCCTGACATCCCTGTGACATACCCGGGACTTTAATTTCCAATTGTGACCTCATGTTTCTGTGTCACATCTCTGGAACATCCTGTCTCTGTCCACTTTTTTAATTCCTCGCAGTATTTTATATGTCGTTATTATGTCTCCCTACAATGTCGTCAGGTCGATTTCCCTTTGCTCCGGGACTAGTTTTGTTGCAAACCTTTGCACTTTCTCTAACTTCTTGATGTGCTTGGCTAGGTGTGGGTTCCAAACTGGTGCTGCATACTCCAGTATGGGCCTGACGTACACGGTGTTCAGTGTCTTGAACGATTCCTTACTGAGGTATCGGAACGCTATTCTCAGGTTTGCCAGGCGTCCATATGCTGCAGCAGTTATCTGGTTGATGTGTTCCTTAGGAGACATACTCGGTGTTATACTCACCCCAAGATCCTTTTCCTTGAGTGAGGTTTGCAGTCTTTGGCCACCTAGCCTGTACTCTGTCTGCAGTCTTCTTTGCCCTTCGCCAATCTTCATGACTTTGCACTTGATAAATTAGACACATGTGCAACTCTTGGGTATCTTTATTGAGGAAACGTTTCGCCACACAGTGGCTTCATCAGTCCAAACGTAGGAGAAACTTGAAGAACAGGAGGAGAATGAGGTAATCTTTTTATAATCTTATAATCTCCTCAGGTTGTTCTTCAACTCTATACATCCTTGGTTAGGCCTCATTTAGATTATGCTGCACAGACCTACTTCCACATTGAACAAATGTGACACCACCTATGACTGCTGCACCTCTCCTGCCATACGGTTTATAAGCTGCTTCTCCGCTGATATGCTGTATTCTATTCAAGATTGATGGACTGAACACATCGACTCAAGGTTGAGGGACTGATTACCTCATTCTCCTCCTGTTCTTCAAGTTTCTCCTACGTTTGGACTGATGAAGCCACTGTGTGGCGAAACGTTTCCTCAATAAAGATACCCAAGAGTTGCATATGTGTCTAATTTATCAACATGTCGGTTCTCTGAACCATTCATCTACAAAACTTTGCACTTGGTGGGGTAAAACTCCAGGAGGCAGTTGCTGGACCAGGCTTGTAGTCTGTCCAGGTCCCTTAGTAGTCTTCTCTGATTCTCATCCGATTTGATTCTCCTCATTAACTTCACATCTGCAAACGGACACTTCTGAGTCTGTTATTCACATATATCAGAAATAGCACAGGTCTGACCCTTGTGGGACCCCGCTCGTCACAGGTGCCCACTCTGACACCTCATCACGTACCATGACTCGTTGTTGCCTCCCTGTCAGGTATTCTCTGATCCACTGCAGTGCCCTTCCTGTTATATGCACCTGATCCTCCAGCTTCTGCACTAATCTCTTGTGAGGAACTGTGTCGAAGGTCTTCCTGCAGTCCAGGAAAACGCAATCAACCCACCCCTCTCTCTCGTGTCTTCTGTTACCTTGTCATAAAACTCCAGAAGGTTTGTGACACAGTATTTGCCTACAATGGATCTGTGCTGGTTGTCGTTTATAATTTTGTTCTTTTCTAGGTGGCTCACGAAATCGTAATGACACAGCAAACAAACGATACCACGGGTGGGGTTAGAACCCGCGATCAGAGTGTCACAAAACTCCAGACCGACGAGTTAGCCACTGGACCAGCTAGCTTCAATAAGATTCATCCAGACCGAAGCGTTTTGTGACTCTGATCGCGGGTTCTAACCCCACCTGTGGTATGTTTTTTTTCCTGTGTAGGTGCTCCACCATCCTTCTTCTGATAATCTTCTCCAAGACTTTACGTACTATACACGTCAGTGACATTGGTATGTAGTATAATGCCTCGTGCCTGTCTCCTTTCTTAAAACTTGGGACTACATTTGCCGTCTTCCACACCTCAGGTAGTTGCCCTGTTATGATAGTGTTGATTGTTAATAGTGGCACTGGCAGTGCCTCTGCTCCCTCTCTAAGGACGCATGGAGAGTTATTTTCCAGTGTATGTGTATATATGTGTGTGTGTGTGTACTCGCCTAGTTGTACTCACCTAGTTGAGGTTGCGGGGGTCGAGTCCGAGCTCCTGGCCCCGCCTCTTCACTGATCGCTACTAGGTCACTCTCCCTGAGCCGTGAGCTTTATCATACCTCTGCTTAAAGCTATGTATGGATCCTGCCTCCACTACATCGCTTCCCAAACTATTCCACTTACTGACTACTCTGTGGCTGAAGAAATACTTCCTAACATCCCTGTGATTCATCTGTGTCTTCAGCTTCCAACTGTGTCCCCTTGTTACTGTGTCCAATCTCTGGAACATCCTGTCTTTGTCCACCTTGTCAATTCCTCTCAGTATTTTGTATGTCGTTATCATGTCCCCCTATTTCTCCTGTCCTCCAGTGTCGTCAGGTTGATTTCCCTTAACCTCTCCTCGTAGGACATACCTCTTAGCTCTGGGACTAGTCTTGTTGCAAACCTTTGCACTTTCTCTAGTTTCTTCACGTGCTTGGCTAGGTGTGGGTTCCAAATGGTGCCGCATACTCCAATATGGGCCTAACGTACACGGTGTACAGGGTCCTGAATGATTCCTTATTAAGATGTCGGAATGCTGTTTCTGAGGTTTGCTAGGCGCCCATATGCTGCAGCAGTTATTTGGTTGATGTGCGCTTCAGGAGATGTGCCTGTGTTATACTCACCCCAAGATCTTTTTCCTTGAGTGAGGTTTGTAGTCTCTGGCCCCCTAGACTGTACTCCGTCTGCGGTCTTCTTTGCCCTTCCCAATCTTCATGACTTTGCACTTGGTGGGATTGAACTCCAGGAGCAATTGCTGGACCAGGTCTGCAGCCTGTCCAGATCCCTTTGTAGTTCTGCCTGGTCTTCGATCGAGTGAATTCTTCTCATCAACTTCACGTCATCTGCAAACAGGGACACCTCAGAGTCTATTCCTTCGTCATGTCGTTCACAAATACCAGAAACAGCACTGGTCCTAGGACTGACCCTGTGGGACCCCGCTGGTCACAGGTGCCCACTCTGACACCTCGCCACGTACCATGACTCGCTGCTGTCTTCCTGACAAGTATTCCCGATCCATTTTAGTGCCTTCCCCCGTTATCCCCGTTCTGAAGCCATCGTTCTGAAGCCATCTGTTCTGAAGCTTCGTTCAGAAGCCAAGCGTTCTGAAGCCATCGTTCTTAAGCCATCGTTCTGAAGCCACGGTTCTGAAGCCATCGTTCTGATAGCCATCGTTCAGAAGCCATCGTTTCTGAAGCCATCGTTCTGAAGCCATCGTTCTGAAGCCCAACGTTCAAAGCATCGTTCAGAAGCCATCGCTCTGAAGCCCATCGTCTGAAGCCATCGATTTACAGAACCCAGCGTTCTGAACCATCGTTCTTTAAGCCATCGTTTCAGAAGCCAGCGTTCAGAAGCAATCGTTCTTTAAGCCTATCGTTTCTGAAGCCATCGTTCTGAAGCCATCGTTCCTGAAGAAGCCATCGGTCAGAGCCAGCGTTCTGAAGCCATCGTTCTGAAGCCATCGTTCGAAGCCATCGTTCTGAAGCCATCCGTTCAGAAGCCATCGTTTCTGAAGCCATCGTATCGAAGCCTCGTCTGAAGCCCATCGGTCTGAAGCCATCGTTCAGAAGCCATCGTTTCTGAAGCATCGTTCAGAAGCCAGCGTTCTTAAAGCCATCGTTCTTAAGCCACGTCTGAAGCCATCGTTCTGAAGCCATCGTTCACAAGCCATCGTTACTGAAGCCCTTCGTTCAGAAGCCATCGTTCAGACCATCGTTCCAGAACCCTCTTCTGAACCATCGTTTCAGAAGCCATCGTTTCTGAAGCCATCGTTCAGAAGCCATCGTTCTGGACCCACGTTTCAGAAGCCATCGTTCTGACCCATCATTCGAAGCCATCGTTTCTGAAGCCATCGTTCAGAAGACATCGTTCGGAAAGCCATCGTTCAGAAGCCATCGTTCTGAAGCCATCGTTCAGAAGCCAACGTTTCTGAACCATCGTTCGCAAGCCATCGTTCTGAGCCATCGTTCAGAACCAATCGGTCTCAGAAGCCATCGTATCTGAAGCCATCGTTCTGAAGGCCATCGTTCTGAAAGCCATCGTTCTGAAGCCATCGTTCTAGAACCATCGTTTGAACCATCGTTCTGAAGCCATCGTTCAGAAGCCATCGTTTTGTCGAAGGCCAACGATCAGGGGAGAAGCCCTCGTACTGAAGCCTAACGTTCTGGACGGCCCTCGTTACTTAGGTAAGCCATCGTTCTGAAGCCATCGGTTCTAGCCATCTTCAGGAAGCCCTCGTTCTGAAGCCATCGTTCTGACCATCGTCTGAACCCATCGTTCTGAAGCCATCGCTCTGAAGCCATCGTTCAGAAGCCATCGATCTGAAGCATCGTTCGGAAGCCATCGTTCGAAGCCATTGTTCAGAAGGCCATCGTTCAGAAAGCCATCTTCTGAAGCCATCGTTCTGAAGCCATCGTTCAGAAGCCATCTTCTGAAACCATCGTTCTGGAAGGCCATCGGTTCTGAAGACCATCGTTCTGAACCCATTCTTCTGAAAGCCATCGTCGTTTCCTGAAGCCATCGTCAGAAGCAATCGATCAGAAGCCATGTTCAGAAGCCATCGTTTCAGACGCCATCGTTCTGAGCCATCGTTCTGAGCCAGCGTCTGAAGCCATCGTTCTGAAAGCCATCGTTTCTGAAGGCCACTCGTTCTGAAGCCATCGTTCTGAAGCCCATCGTTTCTGAAGCCATCGTTCTGAAGCCATCGTTCTGAAGCCATCGTTCTGAAGCCATTGTTCAGAGCCATTGTTCAGAAGCCCATCGTTTCTGAACCATCGTTTCTGAGCCAGCGTTTTCTGAAGACATCGTTCGAAGCCATCGTTCTGAAAGCCAATCGTTCAGAAGTCAGCGTTCTGAAGCCATCTTCTGAAGCCCACGTATCAGAAGCCATCGTTCTGAAGCCCATCGTCTGAAGCCATCGTTCTGAAGCCCATCGTTCAGAAGCCATCGTTCTGAAGCCATCCGTCAGAAGCCATCGTTCCTGAGCCATCGTTCTGGAAGCCATCGTTCTGAAGCCATCGTTCAGAAGCCATCGGTCTGAAGCCTTCAGTTCAGGAAAGCCAGCGTTTCTGAAGCCATCGTTCAGAAGCCATCGTTCGAAGCCATCGGCTGAAGCCATCGTTCGGAAGCCTCGTTCAGAAGCCATCGTTCAGAAGCCATCGTTCTGAAGCCATCTTCAGAAGCCATCGTTTCCAGAAGCCATCGTTCTGAAGCCATCGTGCTGAAGCCATCGTTTCCTGAAGCCACCGTTCTGAAGCCATCGTTCTAAGCCATCGTTCAGAAGCACTCCTGCAGTAAGTTCTGGAGACATTACGTAATGTATAAACGAGGCAATAAGGACGCTGATTTGCAAGTGCAGACGACTGGATATTATCTCTCTGAGTTGAGAGACTCAGTATATTCTTGCAAAATAATTTTAAAAGAAAAAAAGAAAAAAAACTCTTATGGAGTTACCTGGAGTTTACCTGAGAGCGTTACCGGGGTCAACGCCCCCGCGGCCGTCCGTGACCAGGCCTCCTGTGATCAAGCCCTGATCACCGGCGTTGCTGCTGGCTGCTACGCAAACCAACGTACGCGCCACCGCCCCGGCCTGATCAGGAACTGACTATTAGGTGCTAGTCCAGTGCCACTTGAAGACTGCCAGGGGTCTGGATTGTACTTCCCCCTTATGGTGCTGGGAGGCAGTTGAACATCTCGGCCCCTGACACTTATTGTATGGTCGCTACGTGCTAGTGACACCCTGCTTTTCATGGGATGTGCATCGGCGGCCAGTCTTTGATTTTCGTAGTGAGTGATTTTCGTGTGCCAAGTTCGGTACTAGTTCCCTCTAGATTTTTTCCAGGTGTATATAATCTTGTATCTCTCCCTCCTGCGTTCCAGGGAATACAGGTTTAGAACCTCAAGAGCACTCCCAGTAATGAGTGTTTTTATCTCCGTTATGCGTGCCGTGAAAGTTCTCTGTACATTTTACTAGGTCACAATTTCACCTGCCTTGAAAGGAGCTGTTATGTGGCACAATATTCCCAGCCTAGATAGAACAAGTGACCCTGAAAGTGTCATCATGGCTTGGCCTCCTATTTTTTTGAAGTTCGCATTATCCATCCTGTCATTTTTCTAGCAGATGCGATTGGATACAACGTTATGGTGCCTTGAAGTTGAGATCCTCCGACCTGATCCACTCCCAGGTCCTTTGAACGTTGGTGTTTCGCTCTATTTTGTGGCCAGAATTTGTTTTGTACTCCTGATAAGATTTAATTTCCTCATGTATACCAGTTCCTGAGTAATTGAAATTTCTCATCGTTGAACTTCATATTGTTTTCTGCAGCCCACTGAAAGATTTGGTTGATGGCCGCCTGGAGCCTTGCAGTGTCTGCAATGGAGACACTGTCATGCAGATTCGGGTGTCATCTGCAAAGGAAGACACGGTGCTGTGGGCTGACAGCCTTGATCTATGTCGGATATGAGGTGAGACAAGATGGGAGCTAGTACTGTGCGTTGGGTGGAACAGACTTTTCACCGTAGCTGCTCGACTTTACTACTGTTGACGACTATTCTACTGTGTTCTGTTAGTGAGGAAATTATAGATTCATCGCCGACTTTTCCTGTTATTCTTTGCCCCGCATTTAGTGCGCTATTAACGCCATGTCCAACACTTGTCGAAGGCTTTTGCAAAGTCTTTATATATAAACATCTGCATTCTTTTTGTCTTCTAGTGCATTAGGACCTTGTCGTAGTGATCCAATAGTTGAGACAACGGGAGCGACCTGTTCTAAACACATGTTGCCCTGGGTGGTGTTAACTGATGGGTTTCAGATGGGTGGTGATCTTGCTTTCTTTAAACCCTTTCAAAGATTTTATGATATGGATGTTAGTGCTATTGGTCTGTAGTATCTTTGCTGTTGCATTACTGCCCCTTTGTGGAGTGGGCTATGTCTGTTGTTTTAGTAACTTGGGACGACCCCCGTATCCATGCTCCCCTCTCCATAGGATGGAAAAGCTCGAGATGGGGCTTCTTGCAGTTCTTGATGAACACAGAGTTCCAGGATCTGGGCCCTGGCAGAGTGCATGGGCATGTCCATTTATCGCCTGTTCGAAGTCCATTTGGCGTCAGGATAACATCGGATAGCTTGTGGTAACCAAATTCTGTAGCTCTCTCATAGAAAAAAAATTCAATTTGATCTTTCGACTCTCCGTCTGGTTTAGCGGCTTGCTAAAAACTGAGTCATATTGGGACTTAGTAGCTCACTCATTTCCTTGCTGTCATCTGTGTAGGGACCCATCTTGTGATAAGTAATGCCCAATACTGGACGTTGTTCTCGATTTGATTGGCATAGGAGAAGACATACTTTGGGATTTATTTCGGATTTCATTATGCTTTTATTCTTCCCGCGATTCCTGACTCCTAAAGATTCTTTTAGCTTAAGTGCGAATGCTTGCGATTTCTGTACTCTGGTAATTTCTTGAATATAATCTCTCTGGTGAGAGACTGAGGTAATTTCTTGCATTAGAGACTCTGGTATATTTCAAGGGATTGAGAGACTGAATTCCTCACTCATCGCAGGCTGAAGTGTCCTCTCACTAATGAGAGACATGACGTAGTTATATTCCCTAATGAGGATTAAAACTGCAATATCTTTCTCATTAGAAAGATGAAGACTGAAACATATCTCCCTGATACTGAGATATATCTGCTGATAGAGAGAGAGAGAGAGAGAGAGAGAGAGAGAGAGAGAGAGAGAGAGAGAGAGAGAGAGGGTAATAAGACAATATTCCTTATAGAAGGTGACCTTGACCCCGATGGTAGTTCAACAAGGTTTTCCTTGAGACACATGTGCAACATGTGCTTGATTCCTCGTAAAAGAAAATGCCCCAGGAGTTTGCCCCAACACATGTTTAATCATCATTAAGACAACACAGGTGTACACATGTACCTTCATCAATGAGAGACACACAGTGTTACACAGGTATCATCATCAATTAAACACACAGTTTACACATGTATCGTCAATTATGACCCCCAGGTGTTCCACAGGTATCTCATAAAGACACACCGGTGTTTGCACATGATATCTTCATCAATAAAGACACACAGTGTTGCACATGTCGCTTCACCAATTAGACCACCACAGGTGTTACACATGTATCTTCATCAATAAAGACACACAGGTGTTTGCACAGTATCTTCATCAATACACACAGGTGTTACACATGTATCCCATCCATAAAGACACACAGGTGTTGCACATGTATCTTCACCAATACACACAGGTGAGTGCACCATGTATCTTCATCAATAATGACACCCAGGTGTTACACATGTATCTTCATCAATTAAGACACACAGGTGTTACAACATGTAGTTCATCAATTAAGACACACAGGTGTTACACCATGTATCTCATCATTAAGACACACAGGTGTTGCACATTAACTTCATCCATTAAGACACACAGGTGGTTGCACATGTATCTTCATCTTAAGACAACAACAGTGTTGGCACATGTATCTTCAACAAATAGACACACAGGTGTTTACACGTGTACTTCATCAATAAAGACACACAGTGTTTACACATGTATCTTCATCAATAAAGAACACACAGGTGTTACACATGTATCTTCATCCATAAAGACACACAGGTGTATGCACATGTAATCTTCATCATAAAGACACCCAGTGTAAACCAACATGTATCTTCATCAATAAAGACCACCCAGGTGTTGCACATGTATCTTCATCAATAAAGCACACACTAGGTGTTACACATGTAATCTTCATCAATACAGACACACAGTGGTCACAGAGTATCTTCATCAATATAGACACACAGTGTTGCACATGTATCTTCCATCAATTAAACCCCAGGTGTTTACACCGTATCTTCATCAATAAAAGACCACACAGTGTTTACACATGTATCTTCATCAATAAAGACACACAGTGTACACATGATCTTCATCAATTAAGACCCCAAGTTGTGCTAGATAGAGAACAAACACAAGCAGAGAGCAGAAGGCAAGAACACTACGTTAAATTATATCAGTACAGCAGTAATAGAGAGAGGAAGGACGCAGGAAGGAAGGAAGGAAGGAAGGAAGGAAGGGAGGGAGGGAGAGGGAGGGAGGGAGAAAAAGGCTACATGACGATATGCAATATTCCAGGGATCGCTTGCCCCCTGCAACCTGGTCCTAGACCAAATGAAATTGAGACCAACCCATTTCCACTCCAAAAAATCTCCCCAATCCCAAGATGGAGAAAAGGGTTTCATTTGACGTCAATTTGGATTATATAGAAGGGGGACAGAGAGGAGAGAGGGGAAAACCAGAAAAGGGAAAAGGTGATAAGAGGGGGAGGGAAGAGAGCAAGGGAGAGGGAAGACCAAGAGAATAAAAGAAGGTTAAGGAGGGAATAATGGAGAAGTAAAGGGGGGTAAAGGGAGGACGGTGTGGTGGTGGTAAGGGGACAAAGAGAAGGGGAAATGAGGGAGGGGAAGAGGATATAAAAGGAAATAAGTGATCTCTAGAGAGAAATGTCATAAATTATTTTTGAATGATAATTAACACAATTCCCTGATTGGCTGTTAAGGTAGATTAATTGCTGCCTTTAGGTGGCTGCCTCTAGGTGGCTGCCTTCTAGGTGGCTGCCTTCTAGGTTGGCGCCTTTACGTGGCTGCCTTCTAGGTGGCTGCCTTCTAGGTAGGCTGCCTTTTACGTGGCTGCCTTCTAGATGGCTGCCTATCTAGGTGGCTGCCTTCTAGGTGGCTGCCTTCTAGGTGGCTGCCTTTTTACGAGCTGCCTTCTAGGTGGCGCCTTCTAGTGGCTGCCTTTTACGTGGCTGCCTCGAGGTCTGCCTTTTACGAGGCAGCCTTCTAGGTGGCTGCCTTTTTACGTGGCCTGCCTTTACTGGCTGCCTTCTAGTGACTGCCTGCTAGGTGGATGGCCTATAACGTGGCTGCCTTCTAGGTGGCGCCTTCCTAGGTGCTGCCCTTTTTACGTGGCTGCCTTCTAGTGGCTGCCTTTACGTGCTGCCATTTTACGTGGCTGCCTCTAGGTGGCTGCCTTCTAGTGGCTAGCCTTTTACGTGGCTGCCTTTTACGTGGCTGCCTTCTAGGTGCTGCCTTTTAACGGTGGCGAGCCTTTTACGTGCGCTTCTAGGGGCTGCCATTTTACGGTGGCTGCCTTTTACGGTTTGCTGCCTTCGAGGTGCTGCCTTCTAGGGTTTGATGCCTATTACTGGCTGCCTTCTAGGTGGCCTGCCTTCTAGGTGCTCTGCCTTTTAACGTGGCTGCCTTCTGGTGGCTGGGCGGCCTTTTACGTTGCTGCCTTTTAAGGTGGGCTTGCCTTCAGTGGCTGCCTTCTAGTGTTGCCTTTTACGTGGCTGCCCTCTAGTTGACTCCTCTAGGTGGGCTGCCTTTTACGACGTGGCTGCTTTCTAGTGTTGCTTTTAACGTGCTGCCTTCGAGGTGGCTGCCTTTTACGTGGCTGCCTTCCTAGGTGTTGCCTTTTATACGTGGCTGCCTCTAGGTGGCTGCCGTTACGGTGCTGCCTTCTAGGTGGTTGCCTTTTACGTTGGCAGCCTTTTACGTGGCTGCCTTCTAGGTGGTTCCTTTACGTAGGCTGCCTTTTACGTGGCTGCTTTCAGTGTTGCCCTTTTACGTGGCTGCCTTCTAGGGGGGTTGCCTTTTACGTGGCTGCCTCTAGTTGGGGTTGCCTTTTACGTGCTGCCTTCTAGTGGTTGCCTTTACGTGGCTGCCTTCTAGTGGTTGCCTTTTACGTGCTGCCTTCTAGGTGGTTGGCCTTTTACGGTGGCTGCCCTTCCGAGTTGGTTTTGCCTTTTACGTGGCTGCCTTCTAGGTGGCTGCCTTTTACGTGGCTCTTTTTTTCCCCCCCCCCCCTAGTGGTTGCCTTTTAACGTGGCTGCCTTTTTACGTGGCTGCCTTCTAAGTGGTTGCCTTTTACGTGCTGCTTTTTACGGTGCTGCTACTGTGTGGTGTGTGTTGTGGGTTTGTGTGTTGTGTGTGTGTGTGTGTGTGAGTGTGTGTGTGTGTGTGTGTGGTGTTGTGTGTGTGTGTGTGTGTGTGTGTGTGGTGTGTGGTGTGTGCGGGGTGTGTGTGTGGTGTGGTGGTGTGTGTGTGTGTGTGTGTTGTTGTGTGTGGTGAGTGTGCGGTGTGTGTGTTTGTGTGTGTGTGGTTATGTGTGTGTGTGTGTTTTGTGTGTGGTGTGTTGTGTGTGTGTGTGTGTGTGTTTGTGTGTGGTGTGTGTGTTGTGTTGTGTGTGTGTTATGTGTGTTGTGTGTGTGGTGTGTGTGTATGTGTGTTGTGTGTTGTGGTGAGTGGTTTTTGGTGTGTTGTGAGTGTGTTGTGTGTGTGGTGTGTGTGTGTGTGTGGTGTGTGTGTGGGTGTGTGTGGTTTGTGTTGTGTGAGTTTGTGTGGTGTGTGTTGTGTGTGTGTGTGGTGTGTGTTGTGTGTGGTGTTGTGTGTTGTGTGATGTGTGTGTGTTGTGGTGTTGTGTGTGTGTGGGGTTGTGTTTTGTGTGTTGTGTGTGTTGGTTGTGTGCTTTTTGTTGTGTGTTATGATGTGAGTGTTGATGTGTTGAGTAGTGGTTGTGTTGTGTGGTTGAGTGTTTGTTGTGTGTGTTGTGTGAGGTGGTTTTTGTGTTGTGTGTGTGTGTGGTGTATGTGTAGTTTTGTGTGTGATTGTGTGTTGTGTGTGTTGTGTGTGTTTGTGTGTGTGTTGTGTGTGGGTGTTTGTGTGTTGTGTTTGTGGTGTTTGTGTGTGTTGTGTTTGTTGTGTGTGTGTGTGTGTGTGTGTGGTGCGTGTTTGTGTGTGAGTGTGTTGTGTGATGTGTGTGTGTGTGTGTGTGGTGTGTGTGTGTGTGTGTGAGTGTAGGTTGTGTGTGTGTGTGGTGTGTGTGTGTGTGGTGTGTGAGGTGTGTTGAGTGGTGGTTGAGTTTGTGTGTGTTGAGTTTGTGTGTTTTGTGTGTGTGTTGTGTGTGTTTGTGTGTGTGTGTGTTTGTGTGTGGAGTGTTTTTGTTGTGGTGATAGTGTGTTTGGTGTGTGGTGTTGGTTGTTGAGTGTGTGTGTTGTGTGGGGTGTAGAGGTGTGATGTTTGTGTGTGTGTGAGGTGTGTGATTTAGTGTGATGTGTGAGAGTGTGGTGTGTTGTGTGTGTTGTGTGTGTGTGTGAGTGTTGTGTTTGTGTGTGTGTTGTGTGGTTGTATGTGTGTACTCACCTAGTTTTACTCCACCTCTTTGTGTGTGTGTGTGTGTGATGGTGTGTTGTGTGTGTGTGTGTGATTGTGTTGTGTGAGTGTTTGTTTGATAGTGTGTGTGTGTGTTTGTTGTGTGGTTGTTGTGTGAGTTTTTGGTGAGTGTGTTTTGTGTGGTTGTGTGTGTGTGTTGGTGTGTGTTTGTGTGTAGTGTTTGTGTGTGTGTTGGTGGTGTACTTCACCTTATTTGTACTCCACCTATTTGTGGTTGCAGGGTCAGTCCTAGCCCTCCCCCCTCTCACCGGTTGCTACAAACCCTATCTCTCCCCGCTTCATGAGCTATATCAACCCGTCTTAAACCTGTGTATGGTACATGCCTCCACTACGGTCATTTTCAGGCTATCCACTGCCAGACCAACTCTATGACTGAAGAAAATACTTCCATACTATCTCTCGACTCATTTGTGTCCTTAACTTCCCAATTGTGCCTCATTTGTTTCTGTGTCCCCTCCCTGGAACATCCTGTCCTTGTCCACCTTGTCTACTCCACGCAGTATTTTATATGTCGTTATCAGCCTCCCCTGACCCTCCTTCCTCCAGTGTCGTCAGCCGGATTTGTCCTTAATCCTTTCATTCATAGGAACAGTCCCGCTTAGCTCTGGAACTAACCCTTGTATTGCAAACATTGTACTTTTCTCTAGTTTTCCTGCAACGTTTTTATTCGTGCGGGTTCCAACCAGGTGCGCATACTCC
>NC_069494.1:13232540-13241949 GCF_026875155.1 Cherax quadricarinatus
GAATACTAGTACTGGCCAAGAACGAGGTGCTGGCCTGGATACGATTGCTGACCAGGATACCAGTGCTGGCCCAAGATACGAGTACTGCCAAGATGGCGAGTGCATTGCTAAGATGCGATGCTGGCCAGGATACGAGTGCTGGCCAAGATACGAGTGTGCCTGGATACGAGTGCTAGCTTAGATTACGAGTACAGGCCCAAATACTAGTTGTTTGGCCTGGAGCGAGTGCTGGCAGGATACGAGTTCTGGCCTGGAATACGAGTACTGGCCAAGATGCGAGTGCTGGCCTGATACGAGTGCTCGCCAGATACGAGTGCTGTCCAAGATTCGAGTGCTGGCCTGGATACGACTGCTGGCCAAAAACGAGTACTGGCCAAGATACGCGTGCTGCCTGGATACGAGTGCTGGCCAGAATCCGAGTACTGTTCAAGATACGAGTGCTGGCCTGGATACGATGTGCGCCAGGATACGAGTGCTGCCAAGATACCGAGTACTAGGCCAAGAGAAGAGTGCCTGGCCAGATGCGACCTTGCCAGGATGCGAGTGCTGGCCAGGATGCGACCTGCTGCGAGGATGGCGACTGCTGGGCCAGATGCGACTGCTGGCCAGATGCGACTGCTGGCCAGGATGCAACTGATTGGCCGAGGATGCACTATTGACAGGATGCGACTGCTGACCAGAATGCGAACTGCTGGCCAGGATGCGACCTGAGCTGTCCAGGATCAACGACTGCGGCCTGGAAACGAGTGCGGCAGATGCACTCTTGTCAGGCATGCGACTGCTGGCCAGGATGCGGACTGCTGGCCAGGATCTACTCTTGGCCAGGATACGACTGCTGGCCAGATGCGACTGCTGTCCTGATACGAGTGCTGGCCCTGGATACGATTGCTGGCCAAGATGCGACTGCTGCCAGGAACGAGTGCTGGCCTGGATCCGAGTGCTGGCCAGGATTTAGTTACTAAATGAAGCACAGGGTGTGTCAAATGACGAAAACCCACGTTCAGAAGCCACTTCTGAAGCCATCGTTCTGAAAGCCATCGTTCTGAAGCCATCGTCGAAGCCATCGTTCTGAAGCATCGTTCAGAAGCCATCGTTCAGAAGCCATCTTTCAGAGCCCATTGTTCAGAAGCCATCGTTTTTCTGAAGGCCATCGTTTTGAAGCCAGCGTTCAGAAGCCATCGTTCAGAAGCCATCGTTCAGGAAGCCATCGATCAGAAGCCATCGTTCAGAAGCCATCGTCAGAAGCCATCGTTCTGACGCCATCGTTCTGAAGCCCATCGTTCTGAAGCCATCGTTCTGAAGCCCTCGTTCAGAAGCAGCGTTTCCTGAAGCCATCGTTCTGAAGCCATCGTTCTGAAGCCATCGTGCTGAAGCCATCGTTCTGAAGCCATCGTTCAGGAAACCATCGATCAGAAGCCACGTTTCAGAAGCCATCGTCTGAACCATCGTTCTGAAGCCATCGTTCTGAAGCACGTTCTGAAGCCATCGTTCTGAAGCCATCTGTTCTGAAGCTTCGTTCAGAAGCCAAGCGTTCTGAAGCCATCGTTCTTAAGCCATCGTTCTGAAGCCACGGTTCTGAAGCCATCGTTCTGATAGCCATCGTTCAGAAGCCATCGTTTCTGAAGCCATCGTTCTGAAGCCATCGTTCTGAAGCCCAACGTTCAAAGCATCGTTCAGAAGCCATCGCTCTGAAGCCCATCGTCTGAAGCCATCGATTTACAGAACCCAGCGTTCTGAACCATCGTTCTTTAAGCCATCGTTTCAGAAGCCAGCGTTCAGAAGCAATCGTTCTTTAAGCCTATCGTTTCTGAAGCCATCGTTCTGAAGCCATCGTTCCTGAAGAAGCCATCGGTCAGAGCCAGCGTTCTGAAGCCATCGTTCTGAAGCCATCGTTCGAAGCCATCGTTCTGAAGCCATCCGTTCAGAAGCCATCGTTTCTGAAGCCATCGTATCGAAGCCTCGTCTGAAGCCCATCGGTCTGAAGCCATCGTTCAGAAGCCATCGTTTCTGAAGCATCGTTCAGAAGCCAGCGTTCTTAAAGCCATCGTTCTTAAGCCACGTCTGAAGCCATCGTTCTGAAGCCATCGTTCACAAGCCATCGTTACTGAAGCCCTTCGTTCAGAAGCCATCGTTCAGACCATCGTTCCAGAACCCTCTTCTGAACCATCGTTTCAGAAGCCATCGTTTCTGAAGCCATCGTTCAGAAGCCATCGTTCTGGACCCACGTTTCAGAAGCCATCGTTCTGACCCATCATTCGAAGCCATCGTTTCTGAAGCCATCGTTCAGAAGACATCGTTCGGAAAGCCATCGTTCAGAAGCCATCGTTCTGAAGCCATCGTTCAGAAGCCAACGTTTCTGAACCATCGTTCGCAAGCCATCGTTCTGAGCCATCGTTCAGAACCAATCGGTCTCAGAAGCCATCGTATCTGAAGCCATCGTTCTGAAGGCCATCGTTCTGAAAGCCATCGTTCTGAAGCCATCGTTCTAGAACCATCGTTTGAACCATCGTTCTGAAGCCATCGTTCAGAAGCCATCGTTTTGTCGAAGGCCAACGATCAGGGGAGAAGCCCTCGTACTGAAGCCTAACGTTCTGGACGGCCCTCGTTACTTAGGTAAGCCATCGTTCTGAAGCCATCGGTTCTAGCCATCTTCAGGAAGCCCTCGTTCTGAAGCCATCGTTCTGACCATCGTCTGAACCCATCGTTCTGAAGCCATCGCTCTGAAGCCATCGTTCAGAAGCCATCGATCTGAAGCATCGTTCGGAAGCCATCGTTCGAAGCCATTGTTCAGAAGGCCATCGTTCAGAAAGCCATCTTCTGAAGCCATCGTTCTGAAGCCATCGTTCAGAAGCCATCTTCTGAAACCATCGTTCTGGAAGGCCATCGGTTCTGAAGACCATCGTTCTGAACCCATTCTTCTGAAAGCCATCGTCGTTTCCTGAAGCCATCGTCAGAAGCAATCGATCAGAAGCCATGTTCAGAAGCCATCGTTTCAGACGCCATCGTTCTGAGCCATCGTTCTGAGCCAGCGTCTGAAGCCATCGTTCTGAAAGCCATCGTTTCTGAAGGCCACTCGTTCTGAAGCCATCGTTCTGAAGCCCATCGTTTCTGAAGCCATCGTTCTGAAGCCATCGTTCTGAAGCCATCGTTCTGAAGCCATTGTTCAGAGCCATTGTTCAGAAGCCCATCGTTTCTGAACCATCGTTTCTGAGCCAGCGTTTTCTGAAGACATCGTTCGAAGCCATCGTTCTGAAAGCCAATCGTTCAGAAGTCAGCGTTCTGAAGCCATCTTCTGAAGCCCACGTATCAGAAGCCATCGTTCTGAAGCCCATCGTCTGAAGCCATCGTTCTGAAGCCCATCGTTCAGAAGCCATCGTTCTGAAGCCATCCGTCAGAAGCCATCGTTCCTGAGCCATCGTTCTGGAAGCCATCGTTCTGAAGCCATCGTTCAGAAGCCATCGGTCTGAAGCCTTCAGTTCAGGAAAGCCAGCGTTTCTGAAGCCATCGTTCAGAAGCCATCGTTCGAAGCCATCGGCTGAAGCCATCGTTCGGAAGCCTCGTTCAGAAGCCATCGTTCAGAAGCCATCGTTCTGAAGCCATCTTCAGAAGCCATCGTTTCCAGAAGCCATCGTTCTGAAGCCATCGTGCTGAAGCCATCGTTTCCTGAAGCCACCGTTCTGAAGCCATCGTTCTAAGCCATCGTTCAGAAGCACTCCTGCAGTAAGTTCTGGAGACATTACGTAATGTATAAACGAGGCAATAAGGACGCTGATTTGCAAGTGCAGACGACTGGATATTATCTCTCTGAGTTGAGAGACTCAGTATATTCTTGCAAAATAATTTTAAAAGAAAAAAAGAAAAAAAACTCTTATGGAGTTACCTGGAGTTTACCTGAGAGCGTTACCGGGGTCAACGCCCCCGCGGCCGTCCGTGACCAGGCCTCCTGTGATCAAGCCCTGATCACCGGCGTTGCTGCTGGCTGCTACGCAAACCAACGTACGCGCCACCGCCCCGGCCTGATCAGGAACTGACTATTAGGTGCTAGTCCAGTGCCACTTGAAGACTGCCAGGGGTCTGGATTGTACTTCCCCCTTATGGTGCTGGGAGGCAGTTGAACATCTCGGCCCCTGACACTTATTGTATGGTCGCTACGTGCTAGTGACACCCTGCTTTTCATGGGATGTGCATCGGCGGCCAGTCTTTGATTTTCGTAGTGAGTGATTTTCGTGTGCCAAGTTCGGTACTAGTTCCCTCTAGATTTTTTCCAGGTGTATATAATCTTGTATCTCTCCCTCCTGCGTTCCAGGGAATACAGGTTTAGAACCTCAAGAGCACTCCCAGTAATGAGTGTTTTTATCTCCGTTATGCGTGCCGTGAAAGTTCTCTGTACATTTTACTAGGTCACAATTTCACCTGCCTTGAAAGGAGCTGTTATGTGGCACAATATTCCCAGCCTAGATAGAACAAGTGACCCTGAAAGTGTCATCATGGCTTGGCCTCCTATTTTTTTGAAGTTCGCATTATCCATCCTGTCATTTTTCTAGCAGATGCGATTGGATACAACGTTATGGTGCCTTGAAGTTGAGATCCTCCGACCTGATCCACTCCCAGGTCCTTTGAACGTTGGTGTTTCGCTCTATTTTGTGGCCAGAATTTGTTTTGTACTCCTGATAAGATTTAATTTCCTCATGTATACCAGTTCCTGAGTAATTGAAATTTCTCATCGTTGAACTTCATATTGTTTTCTGCAGCCCACTGAAAGATTTGGTTGATGGCCGCCTGGAGCCTTGCAGTGTCTGCAATGGAGACACTGTCATGCAGATTCGGGTGTCATCTGCAAAGGAAGACACGGTGCTGTGGGCTGACAGCCTTGATCTATGTCGGATATGAGGTGAGACAAGATGGGAGCTAGTACTGTGCGTTGGGTGGAACAGACTTTTCACCGTAGCTGCTCGACTTTACTACTGTTGACGACTATTCTACTGTGTTCTGTTAGTGAGGAAATTATAGATTCATCGCCGACTTTTCCTGTTATTCTTTGCCCCGCATTTAGTGCGCTATTAACGCCATGTCCAACACTTGTCGAAGGCTTTTGCAAAGTCTTTATATATAAACATCTGCATTCTTTTTGTCTTCTAGTGCATTAGGACCTTGTCGTAGTGATCCAATAGTTGAGACAACGGGAGCGACCTGTTCTAAACACATGTTGCCCTGGGTGGTGTTAACTGATGGGTTTCAGATGGGTGGTGATCTTGCTTTCTTTAAACCCTTTCAAAGATTTTATGATATGGATGTTAGTGCTATTGGTCTGTAGTATCTTTGCTGTTGCATTACTGCCCCTTTGTGGAGTGGGCTATGTCTGTTGTTTTAGTAACTTGGGACGACCCCCGTATCCATGCTCCCCTCTCCATAGGATGGAAAAGCTCGAGATGGGGCTTCTTGCAGTTCTTGATGAACACAGAGTTCCAGGATCTGGGCCCTGGCAGAGTGCATGGGCATGTCCATTTATCGCCTGTTCGAAGTCCATTTGGCGTCAGGATAACATCGGATAGCTTGTGGTAACCAAATTCTGTAGCTCTCTCATAGAAAAAAAATTCAATTTGATCTTTCGACTCTCCGTCTGGTTTAGCGGCTTGCTAAAAACTGAGTCATATTGGGACTTAGTAGCTCACTCATTTCCTTGCTGTCATCTGTGTAGGGACCCATCTTGTGATAAGTAATGCCCAATACTGGACGTTGTTCTCGATTTGATTGGCATAGGAGAAGACATACTTTGGGATTTATTTCGGATTTCATTATGCTTTTATTCTTCCCGCGATTCCTGACTCCTAAAGATTCTTTTAGCTTAAGTGCGAATGCTTGCGATTTCTGTACTCTGGTAATTTCTTGAATATAATCTCTCTGGTGAGAGACTGAGGTAATTTCTTGCATTAGAGACTCTGGTATATTTCAAGGGATTGAGAGACTGAATTCCTCACTCATCGCAGGCTGAAGTGTCCTCTCACTAATGAGAGACATGACGTAGTTATATTCCCTAATGAGGATTAAAACTGCAATATCTTTCTCATTAGAAAGATGAAGACTGAAACATATCTCCCTGATACTGAGATATATCTGCTGATAGAGAGAGAGAGAGAGAGAGAGAGAGAGAGAGAGAGAGAGAGAGAGAGAGAGAGAGAGGGTAATAAGACAATATTCCTTATAGAAGGTGACCTTGACCCCGATGGTAGTTCAACAAGGTTTTCCTTGAGACACATGTGCAACATGTGCTTGATTCCTCGTAAAAGAAAATGCCCCAGGAGTTTGCCCCAACACATGTTTAATCATCATTAAGACAACACAGGTGTACACATGTACCTTCATCAATGAGAGACACACAGTGTTACACAGGTATCATCATCAATTAAACACACAGTTTACACATGTATCGTCAATTATGACCCCCAGGTGTTCCACAGGTATCTCATAAAGACACACCGGTGTTTGCACATGATATCTTCATCAATAAAGACACACAGTGTTGCACATGTCGCTTCACCAATTAGACCACCACAGGTGTTACACATGTATCTTCATCAATAAAGACACACAGGTGTTTGCACAGTATCTTCATCAATACACACAGGTGTTACACATGTATCCCATCCATAAAGACACACAGGTGTTGCACATGTATCTTCACCAATACACACAGGTGAGTGCACCATGTATCTTCATCAATAATGACACCCAGGTGTTACACATGTATCTTCATCAATTAAGACACACAGGTGTTACAACATGTAGTTCATCAATTAAGACACACAGGTGTTACACCATGTATCTCATCATTAAGACACACAGGTGTTGCACATTAACTTCATCCATTAAGACACACAGGTGGTTGCACATGTATCTTCATCTTAAGACAACAACAGTGTTGGCACATGTATCTTCAACAAATAGACACACAGGTGTTTACACGTGTACTTCATCAATAAAGACACACAGTGTTTACACATGTATCTTCATCAATAAAGAACACACAGGTGTTACACATGTATCTTCATCCATAAAGACACACAGGTGTATGCACATGTAATCTTCATCATAAAGACACCCAGTGTAAACCAACATGTATCTTCATCAATAAAGACCACCCAGGTGTTGCACATGTATCTTCATCAATAAAGCACACACTAGGTGTTACACATGTAATCTTCATCAATACAGACACACAGTGGTCACAGAGTATCTTCATCAATATAGACACACAGTGTTGCACATGTATCTTCCATCAATTAAACCCCAGGTGTTTACACCGTATCTTCATCAATAAAAGACCACACAGTGTTTACACATGTATCTTCATCAATAAAGACACACAGTGTACACATGATCTTCATCAATTAAGACCCCAAGTTGTGCTAGATAGAGAACAAACACAAGCAGAGAGCAGAAGGCAAGAACACTACGTTAAATTATATCAGTACAGCAGTAATAGAGAGAGGAAGGACGCAGGAAGGAAGGAAGGAAGGAAGGAAGGAAGGGAGGGAGGGAGAGGGAGGGAGGGAGAAAAAGGCTACATGACGATATGCAATATTCCAGGGATCGCTTGCCCCCTGCAACCTGGTCCTAGACCAAATGAAATTGAGACCAACCCATTTCCACTCCAAAAAATCTCCCCAATCCCAAGATGGAGAAAAGGGTTTCATTTGACGTCAATTTGGATTATATAGAAGGGGGACAGAGAGGAGAGAGGGGAAAACCAGAAAAGGGAAAAGGTGATAAGAGGGGGAGGGAAGAGAGCAAGGGAGAGGGAAGACCAAGAGAATAAAAGAAGGTTAAGGAGGGAATAATGGAGAAGTAAAGGGGGGTAAAGGGAGGACGGTGTGGTGGTGGTAAGGGGACAAAGAGAAGGGGAAATGAGGGAGGGGAAGAGGATATAAAAGGAAATAAGTGATCTCTAGAGAGAAATGTCATAAATTATTTTTGAATGATAATTAACACAATTCCCTGATTGGCTGTTAAGGTAGATTAATTGCTGCCTTTAGGTGGCTGCCTCTAGGTGGCTGCCTTCTAGGTGGCTGCCTTCTAGGTTGGCGCCTTTACGTGGCTGCCTTCTAGGTGGCTGCCTTCTAGGTAGGCTGCCTTTTACGTGGCTGCCTTCTAGATGGCTGCCTATCTAGGTGGCTGCCTTCTAGGTGGCTGCCTTCTAGGTGGCTGCCTTTTTACGAGCTGCCTTCTAGGTGGCGCCTTCTAGTGGCTGCCTTTTACGTGGCTGCCTCGAGGTCTGCCTTTTACGAGGCAGCCTTCTAGGTGGCTGCCTTTTTACGTGGCCTGCCTTTACTGGCTGCCTTCTAGTGACTGCCTGCTAGGTGGATGGCCTATAACGTGGCTGCCTTCTAGGTGGCGCCTTCCTAGGTGCTGCCCTTTTTACGTGGCTGCCTTCTAGTGGCTGCCTTTACGTGCTGCCATTTTACGTGGCTGCCTCTAGGTGGCTGCCTTCTAGTGGCTAGCCTTTTACGTGGCTGCCTTTTACGTGGCTGCCTTCTAGGTGCTGCCTTTTAACGGTGGCGAGCCTTTTACGTGCGCTTCTAGGGGCTGCCATTTTACGGTGGCTGCCTTTTACGGTTTGCTGCCTTCGAGGTGCTGCCTTCTAGGGTTTGATGCCTATTACTGGCTGCCTTCTAGGTGGCCTGCCTTCTAGGTGCTCTGCCTTTTAACGTGGCTGCCTTCTGGTGGCTGGGCGGCCTTTTACGTTGCTGCCTTTTAAGGTGGGCTTGCCTTCAGTGGCTGCCTTCTAGTGTTGCCTTTTACGTGGCTGCCCTCTAGTTGACTCCTCTAGGTGGGCTGCCTTTTACGACGTGGCTGCTTTCTAGTGTTGCTTTTAACGTGCTGCCTTCGAGGTGGCTGCCTTTTACGTGGCTGCCTTCCTAGGTGTTGCCTTTTATACGTGGCTGCCTCTAGGTGGCTGCCGTTACGGTGCTGCCTTCTAGGTGGTTGCCTTTTACGTTGGCAGCCTTTTACGTGGCTGCCTTCTAGGTGGTTCCTTTACGTAGGCTGCCTTTTACGTGGCTGCTTTCAGTGTTGCCCTTTTACGTGGCTGCCTTCTAGGGGGGTTGCCTTTTACGTGGCTGCCTCTAGTTGGGGTTGCCTTTTACGTGCTGCCTTCTAGTGGTTGCCTTTACGTGGCTGCCTTCTAGTGGTTGCCTTTTACGTGCTGCCTTCTAGGTGGTTGGCCTTTTACGGTGGCTGCCCTTCCGAGTTGGTTTTGCCTTTTACGTGGCTGCCTTCTAGGTGGCTGCCTTTTACGTGGCTCTTTTTTTCCCCCCCCCCCCTAGTGGTTGCCTTTTAACGTGGCTGCCTTTTTACGTGGCTGCCTTCTAAGTGGTTGCCTTTTACGTGCTGCTTTTTACGGTGCTGCTAC
>NC_069494.1:13242449-13279949 GCF_026875155.1 Cherax quadricarinatus
TGTGTGTGTGGTTGTTGTGTGTGTGTTGCCAGGAGCGGCTGTGGCAGGTGCGTGTTGTGGCCAGATGCGACTGCTGGCCAGGATGCGACTGTGGGCAGATGCGACTGCTGGCCAGGATGCGACTGCTGGCCAGGATGCGACTGCTGGCCAGGATGCGACTGTTGGCCACGATGCGACTGTTGGGCAGGATGCGACTCTTGGCCAGGATGCGACTGCTAGCCAGGATACGACTGCTGGCCAGGATGCAAATGCTTGCCAGGATGCGACTGCTGGCCAACATACGAGTGCTGGCCAAGATACGGTGCTGGCCTGGAAACGAGTGCTGGCCAGGATGCGACTGCTGGTCAGGATACGAGTGCTGGCCAGGATGCGAATGCTGGCCAGGATGCGAATGCTGGCCAGGATGCGACTCTTGGCCAGGATGCGACTGCTGGCCTGGATACGAGTGCTGACCAGGATGCGACTGCTGGCCAGGATGCGACTCTTGGCCAGGATGCGACTGCTGGCCTGAATACGAGTGCTGGCCAAGATACGATTGCTGGCCAGGATACGATTGCTGGCCATGATGCGACATCTGGCCAGGATGCGACTGCTTGCCAGGATGCGACTGCTGGCCTGGATACGAGTGCTGGCCTGGATACGAGTGCTGGCCTGGATACGAGTGCTGGCCTGGATACGAGTGCTGTCCAAGATACGAGTACTGGCCAAGATACGAGTGGTCGCCAAGATACGAGTACTGGCCAAGATACGAGTGCTGGCCTGGATACGATTGCTGACCAGGATACCAGTGCTGGCCAAGATACGAGTACTGGCCAAGATGCGAGTGCTTGCTAAGATGCGAGTGCTGGCCAGGATACGAGTGCTGGCCAAGATACGAGTGCTGGCCTGGATACGAGTGCTAGCTAAGATACGAGTACTGGCCAAGATACTAGTGTTGGCCTGGATGCGAGTGCTGGCCAGGATACGAGTTCTGGCCTGGATACGAGTACTGGCCAAGATGCGAGTGCTGGCCTGGATACGAGTGCTCGCCAGGATACGAGTGCTGTCCAAGATTCGAGTGCTGGCCTGGATACGAGTGCTGGCCAAGAAACGAGTACTGGCCAAGATACGAGTGCTGGCCTGGATACGAGTGCTGGCCAGGATACGAGTACTGGTCAAGATACGAGTGCTGGCCTGGATACGAGTGCTGGCCAGGATACGAGTGCTGGCCAAGATACGAGTACTGGCCAAGATAAGAGTGCTGGCCAGGATGCGACTCTTGGCCAGGATGCGAGTGCTGGCCAGGATGCGACTGCTGGCGAGGATGCGACTGCTGGCCAGGATGCGACTGCTGGCCAGGATGCGACTGCTGGCCAGGATGCAACTGTTGGCCAGGATGCGACTATTGACCAGGATGCGACTGCTGACCAGAATGCGACTGCTGGCCAGGATGCGACTGCTGGCCAGGATACGACTGCTGGCCTGGATACGAGTGCTGGCCAGGATGCGACTCTTGGTCAGGATGCGACTGCTGGCCAGGATGCGACTGCTGGCCAGGATGCTACTCTTGGCCAGGATACGACTGCTGGCCAGGATGCGACTGCTGTCCTGGATACGAGTGCTGGCCTGGATACGAGTGCTGGCCAAGATGCGACTGCTGGCCAGGATACGAGTGCTGGCCTGGATACGAGTGCTGGCCAGGATTTAATTACTAAATGAAGCACAGGGTGTGTCAAAATGACGAACCATCGTTCAGAAGCCATCGTTCTGAAGCCATCGTTCTGAAGCCATCGTTCTGAAGCCATCGTTCTGAAGCCATCGTTCTGAAGCCATCGTTCAGAAGCCATCGTTCAGAAGCCATCGTTCAGAAGCCATCGTTCAGAAGCCATCGTTCTGAAGCCATCGTTTTGAAGCCATCGTTCAGAAGCCATCGTTCAGAAGCCATCGTTCAGAAGCCATCGTTCAGAAGCCATCGTTCAGAAGCCATCGTTCAGAAGCCATCGTTCTGAAGCCATCGTTCTGAAGCCATCGTTCTGAAGCCATCGTTCTGAAGCCATCGTTCAGAAGCCAGCGTTCTGAAGCCATCGTTCTTAAGCCATCGTTCTGAAGCCATCGTTCTGAAGCCATCGTTCTGAAGCCATCGTTCAGAAGCCATCGTTCAGAAGCCATCGTTCAGAAGCCATCGTTCTGAAGCCATCGTTCTGAAGCCATCGTTCTGAAGCCATCGTTCTGAAGCCATCGTTCAGAAGCCAGCGTTCTGAAGCCATCGTTCTTAAGCCATCGTTCTGAAGCCATCGTTCTGAAGCCATCGTTCTGAAGCCATCGTTCTGAAGCCATCGTTCTGAAGCCATCGTTCAGAAGCCATCGTTCTGAAGCCATCGTTCTGAAGCCATCGTTCTGAAGCCATCGTTCAGAAGCCATCGTTCAGAAGCCATCGCTCTGAAGCCATCGTTCTGAAGCCATCGTTCAGAAGCCAGCGTTCTGAAGCCATCGTTCTGAAGCCATCGTTCAGAAGCCAGCGTTCTGAAGCCATCGTTCTTAAGCCATCGTTCTGAAGCCATCGTTCTGAAGCCATCGTTCTGAAGCCATCGTTCAGAAGCCAGCGTTCTTAAGCCATCGTTCTGAAGCCATCGTTCTGAAGCCATCGTTCTGAAGCCATCGTTCTGAAGCCATCGTTCAGAAGCCATCGTTCAGAAGCCATCGTTCTGAAGCCATCGTTCAGAAGCCATCGTTCTGAAGCCATCGTTCTGAAGCCATCGTTCAGAAGCCATCGTTCTGAAGCCATCGTTCAGTAAGCCATCGTTCTGAAGCCATCGTTCTAAGCCATCGTCGAAGCCATCGTTCTGAAGCCATCGTTCACAGCCTTCTGAAAGCCATCGTTCAGAAGCCATCGTTCAGAAGCCATCGTTCAGAAGCCATCGTTCTGAAGCCATCGTTCAGAAGCCATCGTTCTGAAGCCATCGTTCAGAAGCCATCGTTCTGAAGCCATCGTTCAGAAGCCATCGTTCTGAAGCCATCATTCTGAAGCCATCGTTCTGAAGCCATCGTTCAGAAGCCATCGTTCTGAAGCCATCGTTCAGAAGCCATCGTTCTGAAGCCATCGTTCAGAAGCCATCGTTCTGAAACCATCGTTCAGAAGCCATCGTTCTGAAGCCATCGTTCAGAAGCCATCGTTCAGAAGCCATCGTTCTGAAGCCATCGTTCTGAAGCCATCGTTCTGAAGCCATCGTTCTGAAGCCATCGTTCAGAAGCCATCGTTCTGAAGCCATCGTTCTGAAGCCATCGTTCAGAAGCCATCGTTCTGAAGCCATCGTTCAGAAGCCATCGTTCTGAAGCCATCGTTCTTAAGCCATCGTTCTGAAGCCATCGTTCTGAAGCCATCGTTCAGAAGCCATCGTTCGAAGCCATCGTTCTGAAGCCATCGTTCTGAACCATCGTTCTGAAGCCATCGTTCTGAAGCCATCGTTCAGAAGCCATCGTTCTGAAGCCATCGTTCTGAAGCCATCGTTCAGAAGCCATTGTTCAGAAGCCATCGTTCAGAAGCCATCGTTCTGAAGCCATCGTTCTGAAGCCATCGTTCAGAAGCCATCGTTCTGAACCCATCGTTCTGAAGCCATCGTTCTGAAGCCATCGTTCTGAAGCCATCGTTCTGAAGCCATCGTTCTGAAGCCATCGTTCAGAAGCCATCGTTCAGAAGCCATCGTTCTGAAGACCATCGTTCAGAAGCCATCGTTCAGAAGCCATCGTTCTGAAGCCATCGTTCAGAAGCCATCGTTCTGAAGCCATCGTTCTGAAGCCATCGTTCTGAAGCCATCGTTCTGAAGCCATCGTTCTGAAGCCATCGTTCTGAAGCCATCGTTCTGAAGCCATCGTTCTGAAGCCATCGTTCTGAAGCCATTGTTCAGAAGCCATTGTTCAGAAGCCATCGTTCTGAAGCCATCGTTCTGAAGCCATCGTTCTGAAGACATCGTTCTGAAGCCATCGTTCTGAAGCCATCGTTCAGAAGTCATCGTTCTGAAGCCATCGTTCTGAAGCCATCGTTCTGAAGCCATCGTTCTGAAGCCATCGTTCTGAAGCCATCGTTCTGAAGCCATCGTTCAGAAGCCATCGTTCTGAAGCCATCGTTCAGAAGCCATCGTTCTGAAGCCATCGTTCTGAAGCCATCGTTCTGAAGCCATCGTTCAGAAGCCATCGTTCTGAAGCCATCGTTCAGAAGCCAGCGTTCTGAAGCCATCGTTCAGAAGCCATCGTTCTGAAGCCATCGTTCTGAAGCCATCGTTCTGAAGCCATCGTTCAGAAGCCATCGTTCAGAAGCCATCGTTCTGAAGCCATCGTTCAGAAGCCATCGTTCAGAAGCCATCGTTCTGAAGCCATCGTTCTGAAGCCATCGTTCTGAAGCCATCGTTCTGAAGCCATCGTTCTGAAGCCATCGTTCAGAAGCACTCTGTAGTAAGTAATGTTAGACATTACGTATTTATAACGAGGCAATAATGACGCTGATTTGCAAGTGCAGAGACTGGGATATTATCTCTCTGGTGAGAGACTCAGGTATATTTCTTGCATTAGAGACTCTGGAGTTACCTGGAGTTTACCTGGAGAGAGTTCCGGGGGTCAACGCCCCCGCGGCCCGGTCCGTGACCAGGCCTCCTGGTGGATCAGAGCCTGATCAACCAGGCTGTTGCTGCTGGCTGCACGCAAACCAACGTACGAGCCACAGCCCGGCTGATCAGGAACTGACTTTAGGTGCTAGTCCAGTGCCAGCTTGAAGACTGCCAGGGGTCTGTTGGTAATCCCCCTTATGTGTGCTGGGAGGCAGTTGAACAGTCTCGGGCCCCTGACACTTATTGTATGGTCTCTTAACGTGCTAGTGACACCCCTGCTTTTCATTGGGGGATGGTGCATCGTCTGCCAAGTCTTTTGATTTCGTAGTGAGTGATTTTCGTGTGCAAGTTCGGTACTAGTCCCTCTAGGATTTTCCAGGTGTATATAATCATGTATCTCTCCCTCCTGCGTTCCAGGGAATACAGGTTTAGGAACCTCAAGCGCTCCCAGTAATTGAGGTGTTTTATCTCCGTTATGCGTGCCGTGAAAGTTCTCTGTACATTTTCTAGGTCAGCAATTTCACCTGCCTTGAAAGGTGCTGTTAGTGTGCAGCAATATTCCAGCCTAGATAGAACAAGTGACCTGAAGAGTTCATCAGGGGCTTGGCCTCCCTAGTTTTGAAGGTTCTCATTATCCATCCTGTCATTTTTCTAGCAGATGCGATTGATACAACGTTATGGTCCTTGAAGGTGAGATCCTCCGACATGATCACTCCCAGGTCTTTGACGTTGGTGTTTCGCTCTATTTTGTGGCCAGAATTTGTTTTGTACTCTGATGAAGATTTAATTTCCTCATGTTTACCATATCTGAGTAATTGAAATTTCTCATCGTTGAACTTCATATTGTTTTCTGCAGCCCACTGAAAGATTTGGTTGATGTCCGCCTGGAGCCTTGCAGTGTCTGCAATGGAAGACACTGTCATGCAGATTCGGGTGTCATCTGCAAAGGAAGACACGGTGCTGTGGCTGACATCCTTGTCTATGTCGGATATGAGGATGAGGAACAAGATGGGAGCTAGTACTGTGCCTTGTGGAACAGAGCTTTTCACCGTAGCTGCCTCGGACTTTACTCTGTTGACGACTACTCTCTGTGTTCTGTTAGTGAGGAAATTATAGATCCATCGGCCGACTTTTCCTGTTATTCCTTTAGCACGCATTTTGTGCGCTATTACGCCATGGTCACACTTGTCGAAGGCTTTTGCAAAGTCTTTATATATTACATCTGCATTCTTTTTGTCTTCTAGTGCATTTAGGACCTTGTCGTAGTGATCCAATAGTTGAGACAGACGGGAGCGACCTGTTCTAAACCCATGTTGCCCTGGGTTGTGTAACTGATGGGTTTCTAGATGGGTGGTGATCTTGCTTCTTAGGACCCTTTCAAAGATTTTTATGATATGGGATGTTAGTGCTATTGGTCTGTAGTTCTTTGCTGTTGCTTTACTGCCCCCTTTGTGGAGTGGGGCTATGTCTGTTGTTTTTAGTAACTGTGGGACGACCCCCGTGTCCATGCTCCCTCTCCATAGGATGGAAAAGGCTCGTGATAGGGGCTTCTTGCAGTTCTTGATGAACACAGAGTTCCATGAGTCTGGCCCTGGGGCAGAGTGCATGGGCATGTCATTTATCGCCTGTTCGAAGTCATTTGGCGTCAGGATAACATCGGATAGGCTTGTGTTAACCAAATTCTGTAGCTCTCTCATAAAAAATTCATTTTGATCTTCGACTCTCAGTCTGGTTAGCGGCTTGCTAAAAACTGAGTCATATTGGGACTTGAGTAGCTCACTCATTTCCTTGCTGTCATCTGTGTAGGACCCATCTTGTTTAAGTAAGGGCCCAATACTGGACGTTGTTCTCGATTTTGATTTGGCATAGGAGAAGAAATACTTTGGGTTTATTTCGATTTCATTTATGGCTTTTAGTTCTTCCCGCGATTCCTGACTCCTAAAGGATTCTTTTAGCTTAAGTTCGATGCTTGCTATTTCTGGTACTCTGGTATATTTCTTGGAATATAATCTCTCTGGTGAGAGACTGAGGTATATTTCTTGCATTAGAGACTCTGGTATATTTCTAGGATTAGAGACTGAATGTCTCACTCATCGCAGGCTGAAGTGTCTCTCACTAATGAGAGACATGACTGTAGTTATATTCCCTAATGAGAGATAAGACTGCAATATCTTTCTCATTAGAAAGATGAGAGACTGAAACATATCTCCCTGATTAACTGAGATATATCTGCTGGATGAGAGAGAGAGAGAGAGAGAGAGAGAGAGAGAGAGAGAGAGAGAGAGAGAGAGAGAGAGAGAGGGTATAAGACAATATTCTTAGTAGGAAGGTGAACCTTGAACCCGATGGTATGTTCAACAAGGTTTTCCTTGAGACACATGTGCAACATGTGTCTTGATTCCTCGTAAAGAAAATGCCCAGGTGTTGCCCCACACATGTTTTATTCATCAATTAAGACACACAGGTGTTACACATGTATCTTCATCAATAAAGACACACAGGTGTTACACATGTATCTTCATCAATTAAGACACACAGGTGTTACACATGTATCTTCAATTAAGACACCCAGGTGTTACACATGTATCTTCATCAATAAAGACACACAGGTGTTGCACATGTATCTTCATCAATAAAGACACACAGGTGTTGCACATGTATCTTCACCAATTAAGACACACAGGTGTTACACATGTATCTTCATCAATAAAGACACACAGGTGTTGCACATGTATCTTCATCAATACACACAGGTGTTACACATGTATCTTCATCAATAAAGACACACAGGTGTTGCACATGTATCTTCATCAATACACACAGGTGTTGCACATGTATCTTCATCAATTAAGACACCCAGGTGTTACACATGTATCTTCATCAATTAAGACACACAGGTGTTACACATGTATTTTCATCAATTAAGACACACAGGTGTTACACATGTATCTTCATCAATTAAGACACACAGGTGTTGCACATGTATCTTCATCAATTAAGACACACAGGTGTTGCACATGTATCTTCATCAATTAAGACACACAGGTGTTGCACATGTATCTTCATCAATATAGACACACAGGTGTTACACATGTATCTTCATCAATAAAGACACACAGGTGTTACACATGTATCTTCATCAATAAAGACACACAGGTGTTACACATGTATCTTCATCAATAAAGACACACAGGTGTTGCACATGTATCTTCATCAATAAAGACACCCAGGTGTTACACATGTATCTTCATCAATAAAGACACACAGGTGTTGCACATGTATCTTCATCAATAAAGACACACAGGTGTTACACATGTATCTTCATCAATATAGACACACAGGTGTTGCACATGTATCTTCATCAATATAGACACACAGGTGTTGCACATGTATCTTCATCAATTAAGACACCCAGGTGTTACACATGTATCTTCATCAATAAAGACACACAGGTGTTACACATGTATCTTCATCAATAAAGACACACAGGTGTTACACATGTATCTTCATCATTAAGACACCCAGGTGTTGCTAGATAGAGAACAAACACAAGCAGAGAGCAGAAGGCAAGAACACTACGTTAAATATATCAGTAAAGCAGTAATAGAGAGAGGAAGGAAGGAAGGAAGGAAGGAAGGAAGGAAGGAAGGAAGGGAGGGAGGGAGGGAGGGAGGGAGAAAGGCTACATGACGATTGCAATATTCCAGGGATCGCTGCCCCCCTGCAACCTGGTCCTAGACCAAATGGAAATTGAGACCATCCCATTCCCCCAAAAAATCTCCCCAACCCAAGATGGGAGAAAAGGGTTTCATTTGACTTCAAGTTGGATGATATAGAAGGGGGACAGAGAGAGAGAGGGGAAAACCAGGAAAAGGGGAAAGGTGATAAGAGGGGAGGGGAAGAGAGCAAGGGAGAGGGAAGACAAGATATAAAATGAAGGTTAAGGAGGGAATAATGGCGAGAAAGTAAGGGGTTAAAGGAGGACGGTGGTGGTGGTGGTAAGGGGAAAAAGAGGAAGGGGAAATGAGGGGAGGGGAAGAGGGGTAAAAAGGAATAAGTGATCTCTAGAGAGAAATGTAATAAATTATTTTTGAATGTATAATTAACACAATTCCCTGATTGGCTGTTAAGGTAGATTAATTGCTGCCTTTTAGGTGGCTGCCTTCTAGGTGGCTGCCTTCTAGGTGGCTGCCTTCTAGGTGGCTGCCTTTTACGTGGCTGCCTTCTAGGTGGCTGCCTTCTAGGTGGCTGCCTTTTACGTGGCTGCCTTCTAGATGGCTGCCTTCTAGGTGGCTGCCTTCTAGGTGGCTGCCTTCTAGGTGGCTGCCTTTTACGTGGCTGCCTTCTAGGTGGCTGCCTTCTAGGTGGCTGCCTTTTACGTGGCTGCCTTCTAGGTGGCTGCCTTTTACGTGGCTGCCTTCTAGGTGGCTGCCTTTTACGTGGCTGCCTTTTACGTGGCTGCCTTCTAGGTGACTGCCTTCTAGGTGGATGCCTATTACGTGGCTGCCTTCTAGGTGGCTGCCTTCTAGGTGGCTGCCTTTTACGTGGCTGCCTTCTAGGTGGCTGCCTTTTACGTGGCTGCCTTTTACGTGGCTGCCTTCTAGGTGGCTGCCTTCTAGGTGGCTGCCTTTTACGTGGCTGCCTTTTACGTGGCTGCCTTCTAGGTGGCTGCCTTTTACGTGGCTGCCTTTTACGTGGCTGCCTTCTAGGTGGCTGCCTTTTACGTGGCTGCCTTTTACGTGGCTGCCTTCTAGGTGGCTGCCTTCTAGGTTGATGCCTATTACGTGGCTGCCTTCTAGGTGGCTGCCTTCTAGGTGGCTGCCTTTTACGTGGCTGCCTTCTAGGTGGCTGCCTTTTACGTGGCTGCCTTTTACGTGGCTGCCTTCTAGGTGGCTGCCTTCTAGGTGGTTGCCTTTTACGTGGCTGCCTTCTAGGTGGCTGCCTTCTAGGTGGCTGCCTTTTACGTGGCTGCTTTCTAGGTGGTTGCCTTTTACGTGGCTGCCTTCTAGGTGGCTGCCTTTTACGTGGCTGCCTTCTAGGTGGTTGCCTTTTACGTGGCTGCCTTCTAGGTGGCTGCCTTTTACGTGGCTGCCTTCTAGGTGGTTGCCTTTTACGTGGCTGCCTTTTACGTGGCTGCCTTCTAGGTGGTTGCCTTTTACGTGGCTGCCTTTTACGTGGCTGCTTTCTAGGTGGTTGCCTTTTACGTGGCTGCCTTCTAGGTGGTTGCCTTTTACGTGGCTGCCTTCTAGGTGGTTGCCTTTTACGTGGCTGCCTTCTAGGTGGTTGCCTTTTACGTGGCTGCCTTCTAGGTGGTTGCCTTTTACGTGGCTGCCTTCTAGGTGGTTGCCTTTTTACGTGGCTGCCTTCTAGGTGGTTGCCTTTTACGTGGCTGCCTTCTAGGTGGCTGCCTTTTACGTGGCTGCCTTCTAGGTGGTTGCCTTTTACGTGGCTGCCTTTACGGTGGCTGCCTTCTAGGTGGTGCCTTTTACGTGGCTGCCTTTTACGTGGCTGCCTTCTAGGTGGTTGCCTTTTACGTGGCTGCCTTTACAGGTGGTTGCCTTTTACGTGGCTGCCTTTTACGTGGCTGCCTTTTACGTGGCTGCCTTCTAGGTGGTTGCCTTTTACGTGGCTGCCTTTTACGTGGCTGCCTTCTAGGTGGTTGCCTTTTACGTGGCTGCCTTCTAGGTGGTTGCCTTTTACGTGGCTGCCTTCTAGGTGGTTGCCTTTTACGTGGCTGCCTTCTAGGTGGTTGCCTTTTACGTGGCTGCCTTCTAGGTGGCTGCCTTTTACGTGGCTGCCTTCTAGGTGGCTGCCTTTTACGTGGCTGCCTTCTAGGTGGTTGCCTTTTACGTGGCTGCCTTTTACGTGGCTGCCTTCTAGGTGGTTGCCTTTTACGTGGCTGCCTTTTACGTGGCTGCTTTCTAGGTGGTTGCCTTTTACGTGGCTGCCTTCTAGGTGTTGCCTTTTCGTGGCTGCCTTTTACGTGGCTGCCTTCTAGGTGGTTGCCTTTTACGTGGCTGCCTTCTAGGTGGCTGCCTTCTAGGTGGCTGCCTTTTACGTGGCTGCCTTTTACGTGGCTGCCTTTTACGTGGCTGCCTTCTAGGTGGCTGCCTTTTACGTGGCTGCCTTTTACGTGGCTGCCTTCTAGGTGGTTGCCTTTTACGTGGCTGCCTTTTACGTGGCTGCCTTCTAGGTGGCTGCCTTTTACGTGGCTGCCTTCTAGGTGGCTGCCTTTTACGTGGCTGCTTTTTACGTGGCTGCCTTCTAGGTGGCTGCCTTTTACGTGGCTGCCTTCTAGGTTGCTGCCTTCTAGGTGGCTGCCTTTTACGTGGCTGCCTTCTAGGTTGCTGCCTTTTACGTGGCTGCCTTCTAGGTGGCTGCCTTTTACGTGGCTGCCTTCTAGGTGGTTGCCTTTTAGGTGGCTGTCTTTTAAGTGGCTGCCTTCTAGGTGTCTGCCTTTTACGTGGCTGCCTTTTACGTGGCTGCCTTCTAGGTGGCTGCCTTTTACGTGGCTGCTTTTTACGTGGCTGCCTTTTACGTGGCTGCCTTCTAGGTGGCTGCCTTTTACGTGGCTGCCTTCTAGGTGGCTGCCTTTTACGTGGCTGCCTTCTAGGTGGCTGCCTTTTACGTGGCTGCCTTCTAGGTGGCTGCCTTTTACGTGGCTGCCTTTTACGTGGCTAACTTCTAGGTGGCTGCCTTCTAGGTGGCTGCCTTCTAGGTGGCTGCCTTTTACGTGGCTGCCTTCTAGGTGGCTGCCTTTTACGTGGCTGCCTTCTAGGTGGCTGCCTTCTAGGTGGTTGCCTTTTACGTGGCTGCCTTCTAGGTGGCTGCCTTCTAGGTGGCTGCCTTTTACGTGGCTGCCTTCTAGGTGGCTGCCTTCTAGGTGGCTGCCTTTTACGTGGCTGCCTTCTAGGTGGCTGCCTTCTAGGTGGCTGCCTTTTACGTGGCTGCCTTCTAGGTGGCTGCCTTTTACGTGGCTGCCTTCTAGGTGGCTGCCTTTTTTGTGGCTGCCTTTTACGTGGCTGCCTTCTAGGTGGTTGCCTTTTACGTGGCTGCCTTTTACGTGGCTGCCTTTTACGTGGCTGCCTTCTAGGTGGCTGCCTTTTACGTGGCTGCCTTTTACGTGGCTGCCTTCTAGGTGGTTGCCTTTTACGTGGCTGCCTTCTAGGTGGTTGCCTTTTACGTGGCTGCCTTTTACGTGGCTGCCTTTTATGTGGCTGCCTTTTACGTGGCTGCCTTCTAGGTGGCTGCCTTTTACGTGGCTGCCTTTTACGTGGCTGCCTTTTACGTGGCTGCCTTCTAGGTGGCTGCCTTTTACGTGGCTGCCTTCTAGGTGGCTGCCTTTTACGTGGCTGCCTTTTACGTGGCTGCCTTCTAGGTGGCTGCCTTTTACGTGGCTGCCTTCTAGGTGGCTGCCTTTTACGTGGCTGCCTTCTAGGTGGCTGCCTTTTACGTGGCTGCCTTCTAGGTGGCTGCCTTCTAGGTGGTTGCCTTTTACGTGGCTGCCTTTTACGTGGCTGCCTTCTAGGTGGTTGCCTTTTACGTGGCTGCCTTTTACGTGGCTGCCTTCTAGGTGGCTGCCTTTTACGTGGCTGCCTTCTAGGTGGCTGCCTTTTACGTGGCTGCCTTCTAGGTGGCTGCCTTCTAGGTGGTTGCCTTTTACGTGGCTGCCTTCTAGGTGGCTGCCTTCTAGGTGGCTGCCTTCTAGGTGGCTGCCTTCTAGGTGGTTGCCTTTTACGTGGCTGCCTTCTAGGTGGTTGCCTTTTACGTGGCTGCCTTCTAGGTGGCTGCCTTCTAGGTGGCAGCCTTCTAGGTGGCTGCCTTCTAGGTGGTTGCCTTTTACGTGGCTGCCTTCTAGGTGGTTGCCTTTTACGTGGCTGCCTTCTAGGTGGCTGCCTTCTAGGTGGCTGCCTTCTAGGTGGCAGCCTTCTAGGTGGTTGCCTTCCAGGTGGCTGCCTTCCAGGTGGCTGCCTTCCAGGCGGCTGCCTTCCAGGTGGCTGCCTTACAGGTGACTGCTTTTCAGGTTAAGATAAGATAAGATTTCGTTCGGATTTTTAACCCCGGAGGGTTAGCCACCCAGGATAACCCAAGAAAGTCAGTGCGTCATCGAGGACTGTCTAACTTATTTCCATTGTGGTCCTTAATCTTGTCCCCCAGGATGCGACCCACACCAGTCCACTAACACCCAGGTACCTATTTGCTGCTAGGTGAACAGGACAATAGGTGTAAGGAAACGTGTCGGAATTTCCACCCGCCGGGAATCGAACCCGGGCCCTCCGTGTGTGAGGCGGGAGCTTTAGCCACCAGACCACCGGGCCACAGTGCCTTCCAGTGAAGAGCCTGGGGCCAGAAGCTATGAATCGACCCCTGCAACTACAATTAGGTGAGCGCGCGCGCACACACACACACACACACACACACACAAGTGTATAATTGACAACCAGCACGGTTTCAGGGAAGGAAAACCTGGTGTCACAAAACTACTAGATGGTATGACAAGGGACAGAATAAGACAAAGAGAGAGGGGATGATCCGACGCGGTATTTTTGGACGGCAAGATACTCGACACTGTTTCCTCACAAGAGGTTACTGCATAAGCTAAGATCAGCACACATAACAGAAAAGCACGGCAATGGATCAGAGAATATCCTGACAGGGGAGGAAACAACGAGTCAAAGGTACGCGACGCGTGTCAGAGTGGGGCGCCTGTGACAACGTTCCACTGGTGGTCTGTCCTAGGACCTGGCTGGTTCTTGGAAGATGTGAACGACAGACCGGAAGTGATAACTCAGAAGGGCCGGTGTGTAAGGAGCGAATTAAGGAAAGATCAAATCGATGAGGATCAGGCAGGATCTACAAAGAGATCTGACACTACAAGCCTGGTCCAGCATCTGCCCTTAGTTAACCGCCAAATGCAAAGTCATAGAAGGATTGGGGATGGCAAAGAAGACCGCAGACACAAGATAGTTTAATGCCAAAACAGCAAACCTCTCGCAAGGAAAAAAAAAAAAAGATCTGGGGTATAAACACCGAGCATATCTCATCACCCAGGTGCACTCAATCAGATAACTGCTGCAGCATAACGGCGCCAGGCAAACCTACGGATACGGTCCGATACCTCAGTATGGATTCGTTTTAAGACTTCAGGGGGGTATACCATCTACGTCAAGAGGCCGGCCCAAACTGGAGTAAATGCAGCACCAGTTTGGAATCCACACCTAGTCAAGCACGTCATGAAAGTAAGAAAGTGTAAAGGTTTGCAACATAAGGCTATCCCAGAGGCTACGGGATTGTCCTATATAAAGGTGAGGAAATCGCCTGACGAACACTCTGGAGGACAGGACGGTCAGGGAGACATGCTAACGAAATATAAAAATACGTGCGATTGACAAGGTGGACAAAGACGGGATGTTTTCCAGAGCGACAAAGACCACAAGAGTCACAATTGTAAGGTTTGAAGACACAGAAAATCAAAGGATGGTAGGAATTTTCTTCAGTCATAGAGTAGTCCAGACCGTGCAATAGCCTAGAAAGTGACGTATGGAGGCGGAACCATACATAATTTACGGCGAGTATGATAAAGCTCCTGGCAGGAAGAGAGGACTAGTTAGCAATCCAGAGAAGATGCGGCCAGGACTATGCCTCGACCCGCAACCACAAATAGGTGAGTACACAAACACACACACACACACACACACACACATCACACACACACACACACACACACTCACTCACACTACACACACAGGACTGATCAAGCTAAAATCTCTTACTTGAGAAACCATCTCTCTCCTTCTACTCCAGAACAGGAGACTAGAGAGACAGGAGACATATATTTCGATATGTGTCCGCAAGAGTCGCGAGAATGTGTCCGCGATAACTCCCAATATTTAGCTCAATCGTTAAATCCGTATGTCCTCCCTGAGAGTGGATACAATGGTGTATGTATCCGAAATGTACTAGGACAGAACGATATATTGGTGTATTTACCGCTTGTGGTTTTGCAGGGTCGAAGCACCTCTCTGCCTCCCTCTCGCGGCAGGCTATTGCACTCTCATCATGAGGGTTTATCAGACTCTACTTAAAGCTATGTATGGATTCCTGCTCCCACGTACACACTCGCCCAATTGTTCCACTTTCCTGACAACTCTGTGACTGAATGATATCTTCCTAACACCCTGTGACTCATCTGAGTCTCAACTTCCAGTTTGACCCCTTGTTGCTGTGGTCCCCTTTTGGGTTGGTCCCTTGTGCTGTTCCCCTTGGTTGTTCCCCTTGTTGTTGTTTCACCCTTGTTGTTGTGTCCCCTTTTTGGGTACCCTTGTTTTGTGTCCCCTTGGTGTTTTCCCCCCGGTTGGCTGTCCCCGTTTGTTGTGTCACCTGGGTGTTGTGTCCCCTTGTTGGTGTGTCCCGTGTGTTGTTCCCCGTGTTGTTGTGTCCCCCTTGTTGTTGTTCCCCTGGTTGGCTGGTCCCCTTGTTGTGGTTGTCCCCGTTGTTGTGTGTCCCCTTGTTGTGTGTCCCATTGGTTGTTGTGTCTCCTTTTGCTGTGTCCCCTTGTTGTGTTCCCCTTGATGATGGGTCCCCTGGGGTGGTGTCCCCCTTTGTTTGCGGGGTCCCCCTGTTCTGTGCCCCTTGTGCTGTGGTCCCTTGGTTTTGTCCCCTTTTGTTGTTCCCCTTGATTGCTGGGGCCCCTTTAGGGGTTAGGGTCCCCGTGTTGTTGGTCCCCTTGTGGGTTGTGTCCCCTGTTGTTGTGTCCCCGTGTGTTGTTCCCCTTGTTGCTGCCTCCTTGTTGCGGGTGTCACCTTGTTGTTGTTCCCCATGTTGTTGTGTCCCCCTTGTTGTTGTTCCCCGGTGGGTTGTGTCCCCTGTTTTGGTGTCCCTTTTGCTGTGTCCCGTGTTGTTGGGTCCCCAGTTGTTGTGTCCCCTTGTTTGGTGTGTCCCCTTGTTTGTGTCTCTTTTGATGTGTCTCCTTGTTGCTGTGTCCCCAGGGGTGTTTGTGTCCCCTCTTGTTGTGTCCCCCTTGGGTTGGTTCCCCTGTGTGGTGGTGTCCCTTGTTGGTGTTGTCCACCTTGTTGGTGTGTCCCCTTGGGGTTGGTTCCCCCTGTTGCTGTTCCCCTTGGTTGTTTTGTCCCCTGGTTGTTGTGTCCCCTTTGGTTGTTGTTATCCCCTGTTGTTGGGTACCCTTGTTGCTGGGTCCCCTTTTGTTGTGTCCCCTTGTTGCTGTGTCCCCTTTGCGGTTCCCCTTGTTTCTGTGGTCCCCTGTGGCTGTTCCCCTGTGTCTGTGTCCCACTTGTTGCTGTGTCCCCTTGTTGTTGTGTCCCCCTTGTTGTTGTGTCCCCTTTGTTGCTGTGGTCCCCTTGTTGCGTGTCCCCTTGTTGCGGGTGTCACCTTGTGTGTGTCCCCCTTGTGGTTGTGGCCCCCTTGTTGGTGTGGTGCCCCCCTTGTGGGTTGTGTCCCCTTTTGTTGTGTCCCCCTTGTGGTTTTCCCCTTGGGTTGGTGGTGGTCCCCGGGTGGGGGGGTGGGTCCCCTGTGTTGCTGGTGGTCGGGCGGGCGGCGGGTGAGTTGTTGTGTCCCCTTGTTGTTGAGTCCCCCGTCTTGGTTGTGGGTCCCCTGGGTCTATGGCCCCTTGTTGCTGTGGCCCCTTGTTGGTTGTGTCCCTTGTTGTTGTGTCCCCTTGTGTGCTGTGTCCCTTGGTTGAGTGGTGGGTCCCCTTGTGTGGTTGTGTCCCCCTTGTTGTTGTGTCTCCTTGTGGCTGGTCCCCTGTTTGCTGTGGTCACCTTGGGTTGCGGTGTCCCCCTTGTGTTGTTGTGTCCTCCTTGTTGTTGTGTGCCCATTGTTTTTGTGTCCCCTTGTTGTTTGTGTCCCCTTGTTGTTGTGGTCCCCTTGTTGTTGTGTCCCCCTTGGTGGGTGTGTCCCCTTGTCGGGCTCCCCCTTTGCTGTGGCCCCATGGGTTGTGTAGTCCCCCTTGGGTGGTGTCCCTGGTTGCTGAGTCTCCTTGTTGTATGTTCCCCTTTTTGCTGTGCCCCTTTTGCAGTGCCCCCGTGTTGTTGTTCACCGTGGGGCGGGGTGTCCCCTGTGTTTGTGTCCCCTTTTGGTTGTGTCCCCGTTGGGTTGTGTCCCCTGTTGCTGTGTCCCCATGTTTACGGTTGCTTGTGGCCCCCTTGGTTGTGTCCCCTTGTTGGACTGTGCCCCCTTGTTGTTGTTCCCGTTGTGCTGTGCCCCCTTGTTGTTGTGTTCCCCTTGTTGCGGCCCATCCTTGTGGGTGCCCTTGTTGCTGTGCCCCCGTGTTGCTGTGTCCCCTTGTTGCTGTGGTCCCCGTAGGTTTCTGTGTCCCCTTGTTTGCTGTGTACCCCGTTGTTGCTGTGCCCCTTGTTTGGCTGTTCCCCTTGTTCTGTGTCCCACGAGTGGTTGGTGTCCCCTTGTTGCTGTGTCCCCTTGGTGTTGTGGTCCCCTAGGTTGTTGGTCCCCCGTGTTGCTGTGGCCCCTTGTTGCTGGGTGTCCCGTTGTTTGCGGTGTCACCTTGTTGCTGAGTCCCCTGGTTTAGCTGTGTCCCTAGTGGTTGTGTCCCCGAGTTTTGTCTCCTCCCCTTTGTGTGCCAGTGTCCCCTGGTTGCTGGTCCCCTTGGTTGTTGTGTCCCCTTGTTTGCTGTGTCCCCTGTGTTGTTGTGTCCCCCGTGTTGGCTGTGTCCCCTGGGGTCTTGGTTCCCCTTGTTGGTATTCCCCAAGGAGTTGTTCCCCCGTGTGTCGGTGCCCCTTTTGTTGTGTCCCCGTTTGCTGTCTCCCCTTGTTGCGTGTGCCCCTTGGGTGTTGGTCCCCTGGATGTTGGCCCCCTTGTTGTGTATCCCCTTGGTGTGGTGTCCCCTTTTGTGGTTCCCCATGGTTGTCCTGTGTCCCCTGTGGCGGTTCCCCTGGTTTTGTGTCCCCGTATTGGGGGATTGTGGTCCCCTGGTTTGTGAGTCCCCTTTGTGGCTGGCCCCCTGGTTGCTGTGTCCCTTGTGTTGTCCAATGAGTGTTGGTCCCCTTGTGTTGTGGCCCCGGGTGGGTGGCCCCCTTGTGAGTTGTTCCCCGTGTTGCTGGTGTCCCCTGGTGGCTGTTTCCCGCCTTTTGCGGGGGTCCCCGTGTTGTGTTGTCCCCCTGTGTTTGTGTCCCGTGTTTGTTGGGGCCCTGTGGGTTTGGTGTCCCCTTGTTGGTGTGCCCCCTTGGTTGCTGGTCCCCTTGTTGTTTGTGTCCCCTGGGTGCTGTTCCCCTTGTTGCTGTGTCCCTGTGGTGTTGTGTCCCCTATTGTTTGTCCCCTTGTGCGTGTCCCTTTGCGTGGTTCCCCTTGGTGTTGGTCCCCTAGTTGTTGTGTCCCTTGGTTTGTTGTGTCCCCTGGTGGCCTGTGTCCCCCCTTGTTTTGGGTCCCCTAGTTTGGTGTGTCCCCCGTTTTTGTGTCCCCTTGTTGCTGTGTCCCCTTGTGTGCTGGTCCCCGTGTTGCTGTGTCCCCTATTTGTTGTGTCCCCTAGTTGGTTTTCCCTTGGTGCTGTGTCCACTTGGGTGCTTTCCCCTAGGTTGGTGGTGTCCCCCTATTGTTGTTTCCCCTTGGGGCTGGTGCCCGTTGGGTTGCTGTGTCCCCTTGTTGCTGTGTCACCTGTCTTGTCCCCTTGTTTTGTGTCCCCTTGAGGCTGTGGTCCCGTGTTTGTTGTTTCCCCTTGTTGGCTGTGTCCCCCCTTGTTGCTGTTCCCCTTTTGCTGTTCACCCGTGTTGCTGTGTCCCCCTGTGGCTGTGTCCCTTGTTGGCTGTTCCCGTTGGGTTGCAGTGTCCCCTTGTTGCGGCTGGTGCTCCTTGTTGCCGTTCCCCTTGTTGCTGTGTCCCCTTTTGCTGTGGCGCCCTTGCTGCTGTGAGTCCCCATTTGCTGTGTCCCCTTTGCGGTGTCCCCTTGGTGCGTGACCCCTTTGTTGCTGTGTCCCGTTGTTTGCTGGTTTCCCCCGTGTTGCTGGGTCCCCTTGTTGTTGTTCCCCTTGTTTGTGGTCCCCTTGGTTTTTGTTTGCCCCCTTGTTGTTTGTCCCCTTGGTGTGTTGGTCCCTTGTTTTGTGTCCCCTTTTGCTGTGTCCCCCTGTTGTTGTTCCCCTTTTTCTGTTCCCATTGGTTGCTGCGTCCCCTTAGTTTTGTGTCCCTAGTTTTTGTCCCCCTTGTTGCTGTGTCCCCTTGGTTGCTGTGTCCCCTTGTTTGTTGTGTCCCCTTGTTGCTGTGCCCCTAGGTTGTGGGTCCCCAAGGTGGGTGGTGGTCCCCTTGTTGCGTGTGTCCCCTTGGGTGCGGTGCCCCGGTGTGGCGGTGTCCCCTTGTTGCTGTTCACCTTGTTGCGGTGTCCCCCTTGTTGTTGGTGTCCCCTTTTGCTGTGTCCCTCCTAGTTAGTACCCCCTTGGTGCGTCCCCTTGTGGCTGGTGTCCCCTTTTGGCGGTGTCCCTTGTTGCTGTTCCCCTTGTGCTGTGGCCAGGTTGGGGCTGTGTCCCCTTGTTGCTTTGCACCTGGTGCCTGGTCCTCCCCGTCTTGCTGTTCCCCTTCTGCGGTGCCCCTGCGCGGGTCCCCTTGGTGGCTGTGTCCCCTTGTTTGCTTGTCCCCATGTTTGCTGTTCCCCTGGGGTGCTGTGTCCCCTTGTTTAGTTTTCTGTTCCCGTTGTGCGGTGGCCCCTTGATTGCTGGGGTCCCTTTGTTGTGACCCCTTTTGCTGTGGCCCCTTGTTGTTGTGTCCCGGGTTTGTTGTGTCCCCGGTTGCTGGGGTCCTCCTTGTTGTGGTGTCCCCTTGATGTTGTGTCCCCTTGTTGGCTGTTCCCCTGTGGGGTGGCCCCGTGTTGCTGGTGTCCACGTGTTGCTGCTGAGGCCACCTTGTTGCTGTGGGCCCCTTGTGCTGGTCCCCTTGTTGCTGTGTCCCCTTGTGCTGGTGTCCCCCTTGTGTTGTGTCCCCTTGGTGGCTGGTTCCCCGTTTGCTGTGTACCCGTGTTGCTGTGTCACCTGTATGTTTGGTCCCCTTGTAGCTGTGTCCCGTGGGTGCTGCTGTGTCCCCTTGTTGCTGTGTCCCCGTGTATTGCTGTTGTACCCTTGTTGCTGCTGTGTCACCGAGTTTGGTTGTGTCCCCTTGGTGGCTGTTCCCCGTGGTGGGTTGTTCCCCGAGTTGTTGTGTCCCGGTGGTGCTGTTCCCCTTGTGGCTGGTCCCCTTTTGTTTTGTGGTCCCCTGGGGGTGGCCCCTGGTTGCTGGGGGACCCCTTGTTGCTGTTCCCCTTGTTGCTGTGTCCCCTTGTTGTGTTCCCTTGTTGTTGTGTCCCGCTTGTTTGTGTCCCCTTGGTTGCTGTTCCCTTGTGCTGTTCCCCTTGTTGCTGGTGTCCCCTTGTTGCTGTTCCCCTTTGTATGCTGTGTCCCCTTGTGCTGGTCCCCTGGGTGCTGTGTCCCCTTGTTTGCTGTGGCCCTGTGGTGGCTGGAGTCCCCATTGTTGCGTGTCCCCTGTTGCTGTGTCACCTGGTGGCTGTGTCCCCTTGTTGCTGTTTCCCCTTGTTGCTGAGAGTCCCCCTAGTTGCTGGTGTCCCTCCTTTGGTTGTGTCTCCCTTTGTTTGTTGTGTCCCCTTGTTGCTGTGTACCCTTGGTGCGTGTGTCCGCCTTGTTTGCTGTGTTCACCTGTTGCTTGTCCCCTTGTTGCTGTTCACCCTTGTTGCTGTGTCACCTTGTTGGTCTGTGCCCCTTGTTGCGGTGTCACCTTTGCTGTTCACCCCTGTTGTTGGTGTCCCCTTGATGCTGTGTCACCTTGGTGCTGTGGTCACCTTGTTGCTTGTGTCACCTGGTTGTTTGTCCCCCCTGTTGCTGTGTCCACGCCTCGTGTTGCTGGTCCCACCTGGTTGCGTACCCCTTGTTGCTGTGGCACCGTGGTTGCGTGTCCCCTTGAGTTTGTTTGACCCCTTGTTGCTGGTGTCACCTTGTTCTGTGTCACCTGTTGCTGTGTCACCTGTTGCTGGGTGTCAACCTTGGGTGTCGGTGCACCTTGTTGGCTGGTGTCCCCCTTGTTGCTGGTCAACCTTTGTTGCTGGTCACCTGTTGCTTTGTGTCCCCTTTTTGTTGTGTCCCCTGTTGCTGTGTCACCTTGTTGCTGTGTCACCTTGTTGCAGTGGCACCTTGTGCTGTGGTCCCCTTGGTGCTGTGTCCCCTTGTTGCTGGTCCCCTTGTTGCTGTGGTCCCCTTGTGCTGTGTCCCCCTTGTTCGCTGGGTGTCCCCATTGGTTGGCTGGGTGTCCCCTTGTTGCTGTGTCCCCTTGTTGTTGTGTCCCCGTGTTGCTGTGTCCCCTGTTGCTGTGTCCCCCTGTTGCTGTGTCCCCCTTGATGGCTTGTGTCCCCTTGTTTGCGGGTGTCCCCTTGTTGCTGGGGTGCCCCTTGTTCTGTGTGTCCCTGGGTGCGGTGGTCCCCTTGTTGTTTGGTCCCCTTTGTTGGTGCCCGCCTTGGTGGTCGGGGGTCCCCTTGTTGGCTGGGTCCCCATGTTGCTGGTGTCCCCTGTGCTGTGTCTCCCCATTGATGCTGTAGTCCCCTTGTTGCTGAGTCCCTTGGTTGGGCTGTGTCCCCTTGATGCTGGGTGTCCCCTTGTTGTTTGTGTCCCCTTTTGCATGTGTCCCCTTGATGTGTTCCCCGTGTTGGTGTTCACCTTGGTTGCTGGTGTACCCTTGTTGCTGGGTGGGGGTGTTTTGCCCCCCCTGGGGGGGGGGGACCCTGGGTCACCTTGAGGGCTGGGTGTCCCCTGTTGCTGGGGTCCCCCTGTTGCTGTGTCACCTGTTGCTGTGTCACCTTTGTTGCTGGTGGTCCCCTGTTGTCTGTGTCACCTTTTGCTGTGTCACCTTGTTGCTGTGTCCCCTTGTTGCCTGTGTCAACTCGGTTGTTGCTGTGTCCCTTTTTGTTGTGTCCCCTTGTTTGGACTGGGTGTCCCCTGTTCTGTGTCGTCCCCCTTGTGCTGTGGGGGTGGTCACTGTTGCGGCGTGTCCCCCTTTGTTGTTGAGACCCCTTGGTTGGCTGGGCACCTTGTTGCGGGTGTCCCCCCTTGTTGCTGTGTCCCCATGGTGCTGTGCCACTGTTGGCTGGTGTCACCTGTTGCTGTGTCGCCTTGGTTGCTGGTGGGGTCACCTGGTTGCTGTGTCACCCTGTTGCTGTGACCCCTTGTTCTGTTCACCTTGTTGCTGGTGTCACCTGTGTTGGTGCCCCCCCCTTTGTTGCTGGGTTTCAGCACGTGGGTTGCTGGGGTGTCACCTTGTTGCTGGTGATCCCTTGGTGGCTGTGTCACCTGGGCTGGGTCACCTTGTTGCTGTGTCCTCTTGTGTTGTGCCCCATGTTGCTGGTGGCTCCTGGGGGTGTGGCTGTGTCACCTTGGTGGGTTGTGTCCCCTGGATTGCTGTGTCCACCTTGTTGCTGTGTCACCTTGGCGTGTCCCCTTGGGGGTTTTGTGCCCCACTTGTTGTGTCACCTTGTTGCTGTAGTCACCTTGATGCTGTGTCACCTTGTTGCTGTGGCACCTTGTTGCTGTGTCACCTATTGTTGCTGTGTCCCCTTGTTGTTGTGGTCCCTTGTTTGCTGTGTCACTTGTTTGCTGTGGTCACCATTGTTGCTGTGTCCCCATGTTGCTGTGTCCCTTTGTGTGTTGTGTCCCTTGTTCTGAGTCACCTTGTTGCTGGTATCAACCTTGTTGCTGTGTCCACCTTGTTCTGTGTCCCCGCTTGTTGCAGTGTCCCCTGGTTTGCTGAGTCCCCTTGGGTGCTGTAGTCCCCTTGTTGCTGTGTCCCTTGTTTTGTGTCCCTTGTTGTTGTGTCCCCTTGTGCGTGTCCCCGTGTGCTGTGTCCCCTGTTGCTGGTGTCCCCTTGTCGCTGGGGGTGCACTCATGTTGCGGGTGGTCCCCCTCGTGCTGTAGCCCCTTGTTGTTGGTTCCCTTGTTGTTGTGTACCTTGTTGCTGTGTCCCCTTGTTGGTTGTGTCCCCTTTGTTGCTGTGTCCCCTTGTTGTTGGTGTACCCCTGATTGCTGTTCCCCCTGTTTGCTGTGTCCCCCTTTGTTGCTGTGTCACCTTGTTGCGTGTCCCCATGTTTTGCTGGTGTCCCCTGTTTGGGGCGGTGTCCCCTTGTGGCTGGGTCACCTTGTTTGCTGTGTCACCTTGTTGCCTGGTCCCCATGTGATGCTGGGTCCCACGTTTGCTGGTGTCACCTTGGTTTGGCTGTGTCACCTTGTTGCTGTGTCACCTTTTCGCTGGGTCCCCTTGTTGCTGGTCACCTTGGGTTGGGGGGCTGTGTCCCCTTTGGTAGGCTGAGTCACCTTGTTGCGGTGTCACCTTGTGCTGTGTCCACCTTGGTTGAGGTGTCCCCTTGTTGCTGTGGCACCTGTTGTTGTGTCCCCGGTTGCTGCTCCCCCTTGTGCTGGTGCAACCCTTTGTTGCTGTGTCCGGCCTTGTTGCATGTGTCCCCTTGTGTGTGGTGTCCCCTTGTTGCTGTGTCCCTTGGGTGTTGGTGTCCCCTTGGGCTGTTGTCCCCGTGTTGCTGTGCACCTTTGTTGCTGGGGTCACAGTGGGTGCTGTGTCCCCTTGTGGCGCTGTCCCCCTTGTTGGCGGGGGTGTTCCCGTGTTGCTGTGTCTCCTTGTTGCAGTGTTCAACGCTTGTTGCTGTGTCATATTGCTGTCCCTCAACTCCTTGGTCAATTCCCCTTCAGTATTTACATGTCAGCATATCCCCCCCTTGTCATCCAGTGTCGCAGGTCGATTTCCTTAACCTCACCTCGTAGAACCCCTAACTCCGGACTAGTCTTGGGGTGCAAATCTAGTGTTGTGGTGTGTGTGTGTGTGTGTGTGGGGGTGTGGGGTGTGTTTGAGTGTGTGTGTGTGTGTGTGTGTGTGTTTGGGGGGGTTGGTGTGGTACTCGGCCTAGTTGGGGACGCACCTAGTGAGTGCAGGGGGTCGGAGTCCAAGCTCCCTGGACGCCGCCTCTTTACACTGGTGTGGGTGGAATTGGCTGTACAATCGTGCAATGTGTGTAGAGGCAGTGCTGATATAATATTAATATTTGAAGTGTTGTGTAGGCCCGCATCCATGGCAAGACGGTGATGGAGTGAACATTGTCAAAGTGTCTCCTTTTTTTCTGGTAAATCGGGACCTTAGAGAAAAACGGGCAATGCGCAAAGAAAAAATAGTTTACTGATTATTCGCTTAGTTGTATATAACAGGTCTGTATTTCTCCCTGTACAGGATAGTCAGACCTGAGTATACCTGGAAAGGGACCCCATGGGTCAACGCCCCCGCCGCCAGAACAGTGACCCAGGCCCGTCTTTTCATGGAGCTCAGAAAGGGATAGTGGGCTTAGAAATGGGTTATATCGAGCAGGTTTAATGAGTATCCCTAGACAAGGTGTTTAACATCCTTCCTCTGTGTCAGTTTTGTAACACACTGGTATCAATCACAAGTTGCGACTTGTAACAGTAACAGCACCAGTAACAGTGGCAGTAGTAGTAGTAACAGCACCATTAACAGCAGTAGCAGTAACAGCACCAGTAACAGTGGCAGTAGCAGCACCAGTAACAGTGGCAGTAACAGCACCAGTAACACCCAGCACCAGTAACAGTAACAGTAGTAGTAACAGCACCATTAACAGCAGTAGCAGTAACAGCAACAGTGACAGTGGCAGTAGCAGTAACAGTGGGAGTAACAGTAACAGTGGGAGTAGCAGTAACAGTAACAGTGGCAGTAGCAGTACCAGCACCAGTACAGTGGCAGTAGCAGTAACAGTGACAGTAGCAGTAACAGTAACAATGACAGTAGCAGTAAAAGTAACAGTGACAGTAACAGTAACAATGGCAGTAACAGCACCAGTAACAGTAGCAGTAGCAGCAAAAGTAGCAGTGGCAGTAACAGTAACAGTGGCAGTAGTAGCACAAGTAACAGTGGTAGCAGTAACAGCACCAGTAACAGTAGCAGTAGCAGCAACAGTGGCAGTAGCAGCACAAGTAACAGTGACAGTAGCAGTAACAGCACCAGTAACAGCACCAGTAACAGTAGCAGCACAAGTAGCAGTAACAGCACCAGTAACAGTAGCATAGCAGCACAAGTAACAGTGGCAGTAGCAGCACAAGTAACAGTGGCAGTAGCAGTAACAGCACCAGTAACAGCACCAGTAACAGCACCAGTAACAGCACCAGTAACAGTAGCAGCACAAGTAGCAGTAACAGCACCAGTAACAGTAGCATAGCAGCACAAGTAACAGTGGCAGTAGCAGCACAAGTAACAGTGGCAGTAGCAGTAACAGCACCAGTAACAGTGGCAGTAGCAGCACAAGTAACAGTGACAGTAGCAGTAACAGCACCAGTAACAGTAGCAGCACAAGTAACAGTGGCAGTAGCAGCACAAGTAACAGTGACAGTAGCAGTAACAGTAACAGTGGCAGTAGCAGCACAAGTAACAGTGGCAGTAGCAGTAACAGCACCAGTAACAGTAGCAGTAGCAGCAACAGTGGCAGTAGCAGCACAAGTAACAGTGACAGTAGCAGTAACAGCATCAGTAACAGCACCAGTAACAATAGCAGCACAAGTAGCAGTAACAGCACCAGTAACAGTAGCATAGCAGCACAAGTAACAGTGGCAGTAGCAGCACAAGTAACAGTGGCAGTAGCAGTAACAGCACCAGTAACAGTAGCAGCACAAGTAGCAGTAACAGCACCAGTAACAGTAGCATAGCAGCACAAGTAACAGTGGCAGTAGCAGCACAAGTAACAGTGGCAGTAGCAGTAACAGCACCAGTAACAGTGGCAGTAGCAGCACAAGTAACAATGACAGTAGCAGTAACAGCACCAGTAACAGCACCAGTAACAGTAGCAGCACCAGTAACAGTAGCAGCACAAGTAGCAGTAGCAGTAACAGCACCAGTAACAGTAGCATAGCAGCACAAGTAGCAGTAGCAGTAACAGCACCAGTAACAATAGCATAGCACCAGTAACAGTGGCAGTAGCAGCACAAGTAACAGTGACAGTAGCAGTAACAGCACCAGTAACAGTAGCAGCACAAGTAACAGTAGCAGCACAAGTAACAGTAGCAGTAACAGCAGTAACAGTGGCATATGCAGCACAAGTAACAGTGACAGTAGCAGTAACAGCACCAGTAACAGTGGCAGTAGCAGCACAAGTAACAGTGACAGTAGCAGTAACAGCACCAGTAACAGTAGCAGCACAAGTAGCAGTAGCAGTAACAGCACCAGTAACAGTAGCATAGCAGCAAAAGTAACAGTGGTAGTAGCAGTAACAGCACCAGTAACAGTGGCAGTAGCAGTAACAGCACCAGTAACAGTAGCATAGCAGCACAAGTAACAGTGGCAGTAGCAGTAACAGCACCAGTAACAGTAGCATAGCACAAGTAACAGTGGCAGTAGCAGTACCAGTAGTACCACAAGTAACAGTATCAGAAACAATAATAGGAGTAGCAGTTAAGGTTGTAATTAACTTTTTTAATAACATAACTGCCTGACCTACACCACTAATATTATCTCTGATCTTCACCTCCCAACTTCAAGTAACCTTAGTGTGACCTGGGAAGCAAGAGACACACTCGTGGTCTTTAAGGAAGCTTACCAGCCAGTATGTAAGCTGCGCTCGTTTTCTCTCTCTGTGTTTGTGTATGCTACCTATACTCGCCTATTTGTGGTTCCAGGGGTAGATTCTTAGCTAATGGTCCCGCCTCTGTTTATTGTTATTTGGACCACTTTTTCCCTGTTGTGTGTTGTTGGAAATGGTATAAATTACAGACAGGTTGAAGGTTAAGACACAGTAGACTTCGTCAGTCAAATACAGAGGCAGCATTAGTAGTGGAATACAGATGTAATCGGTCCATCAACTTTGGAGAAATAGTATTCGAGGTTAGTCCCTCAGCCTGGAGAAGAGTTCAGCTGCATGATCTGGAACAAGATGGTCAGTCCTTCAGTCTGGAGAAGAGTTCAGCACCATGGTCTGGAACAAGGTGGTCAGTCCCTCAGCCTGGAGAAGAGTTCAGCTCCATTGTCTGGAACAAGGTGGTCAGTCCCTCAGCCTGGAGAAAAGTTCAGCTCCATAGTCTGGAACAAGGTGGTCAGTCCCTCAGCCTAGAGAAGAGTTTAGCTTCATGGTCTGGAACAAGGCGGTCAGTCTCTCAGCCTGGAGAAGAGTTCAGCTCCATGGTCTGGAACAAGGTGGTCAGTCCCTCAGCCTGGAGAAGAGTTCAGCTCCATAGCTGGAACAATATGCAGCTAAAGAGTGAGAATTAAGTCTTAAATACTGTTGAAGGAGAACTGGAAGATCTGGAAGACGTTGTAGGGCACAGGATCCACTAGTGTTAGTAAGGCAGCAGCTCCATCTGGAATCCAACCCTTTCCCCTTGTAACTAGTAGATACACGATGAAGTCTGGAAGATGTCCTCTGTGCCGAGATACTGTTGTGCTGCTGTGTCTGACAGTATTGTTAAAATGGTTTAAAATGCCGACAAGTTGAGGATTAAGACATGTGCAACAGTTAGTTATAAGTGAGAAGGGTTGGATTCCAGATGGAGCTGCCTTCTTACTTACACTAGTGGATCCCGTCCCCTACAACGTCTTCCAGATCTTCCAGTTCACCTTCAATAGTGTTTAAGACTTAATTCTCACGCTTCAGTTTCATATTGTTCCAGACCATGAAGCTGGACTCTTCTCCAGACTAAGGGACTGACCACTTTGTTCCAGACCATGGAGCTAAACTCTCCTCCAGGCTGAGGAACTCACCACCTTGTTCCAGACCATCAAGCTGAACTCTTCTCCAGACTAAGGGACTGACCACTTTGTTCCAGACCATGGAGCTAAACTCTCCTCCAGGCTGAGGGACTGACCACCTTGTTCCAAACCATGGAACTGAACTCTTCTCCAGACTAAGGGACTGACTACCTCAAATGCTTTTTCTCCAAGGTTGATTGACTAATTACATCATCTTCATTCCACTATACCTGCTCCCTCAGCCTGGAATCGATGTGTTCGGTGCATCACTCTTGTATTAAGTGTAGCATATGGTCGGAAAAGTGACTTGTATGCAAGTCAGATGAGTCGAAGCAGGAGACAGGGTCCCAGTGGAACCATACACACATGTAAGTAGGTTTTGATCCAAAGGTCGGACAGGTGTCGAAGAATTCCTTGTATCAAGATCACTTATACACATCCTGTGTATACACACTGAGAAGTCGTAGTTATCCCTGGTGACTTTTGGATAGTAGGAACATAAACCTCACTAACTATTACTACCTAAAACTAGCACCACTACTGCCACCATTCCCACCACCACTACTGCCATCACCATCACTACTGCCACCACCATCACTACTGCCACCACCATCACTACTGCCACCACCATCACTACTGCCACCTACGCCCAAACCCCCACCACCACCCAACCACCACCACCACCACAACCAACCACCACCAGCCACAACCACAACCAACAACCACCACCACCGCCAACCACCGCCACCGCCATCAACCACCGCCAACCACCACCAACCACCACCACAACAATAACCAACCACCACCAACCACTACCACAACCAACCACTACCAAAAACCACCACCACAACCAACCACCACCACAACCAACCACCACCACAATCACCAAACACCACAATCACCACCACAACCATCACTAAAACCAACCATCACCAAAACCAACCACCACCACAACCGCCAACCACCACACCAACCACCATCACCACAACCACCAACCACCACAACGACCACCACCATCAACCACCAACCACCACCATCAACCACCTATACCACCACCACAACCACCACCATTAATAAACAACCACCACCAACCACCTATAAACCACCACCAATAGCCACCCTGTCAACCACCACAATCAAACCACCCAACCACCCTATCAACCACCTCCAACAACCAAAATCACACCTATCAACCACCACCACCAACAACAACAACCAACAACATCCACCCCAACAACCACCACCAACAACCACCGCAACCAACCACCACCATAAACCACTACCACCAACAACCACCATCAAACCCCCACCACAAAAAGCCAAACACCACAATCAACCACCACCACAACCAACCACCACCACCCCACAACCCACAACCAACCACCACACCACACAACCCACAAACCCAAACCACCACCACCAAAAACCACCGCCACCAACCACCACCACCAAACCCCTACCAACCACCACCACCAACCACCACCACCACCAACCAACAAACCACCAACAACCACCAACAACAACCACCAACAACCACCAACCAACAACCACCAACAACCACCAAAAACCAACAACAACAAAACCCCCACCAAACCCCCACCACCCAAACCACCAATAACAACCACCACCAAAAACCACCAACAACCGCCACTACCAACCACCACCACCACCAACACCACCACCAGCAACCACAACCACCCAAACCCCCACCAACAACCACCACCACAACCACAACCAACAACCCCCCCCACCACCAATAACCAAACCCCCAACAGAACCACCACCAACAACAAAAACCCCACCAACAACAACCCCCACCAAACCAACCACCACCACCAACAACAAAAAACCACCACCAACAACAACCCCCACCACCACCACCACCACCACAACCACCACCAACAACCCAAACCACCACCACCACCACAAAAACCCCCACCAACAACACAACCACCACCAACAACCACACAACAACAACCACCACCAACAACAACAACAAAAACCACCACCACCAACAACCACCACCACCACCAAAAAACAACCACACCACCAACAACCCCCACCACCACCAACAACAACCACCACCACCAACAACCCCACCAACAACAACAACAACCACCAAAACCAAAACAACCACCACCACCACCAACAACAACCACCACCAGCAACCCCCACCACCAACAAACCACTAACAACCACCACCACCAACAACAACCACCACCAACAACACCCAAAAACCACCAACAAACCCCCACCAGCAACCAAAAACCACTCAATCAACAACCACCACCACCAACAAACCCCCACCAACAACAACCACCACCAACAACAACCACCCAAACCCCACAACCACCACCAACAACAACCACCACCACAACCACCACAACCACCACCACCAACAACCACCACCAACAACCATCAACAAACCCCACCACCAACAACCACCACCAACAACCAAACAACAACCACCACCAACAACCATCAAACCACCACCACCAACAACCACCACAACAACCACAACAACCACCACCAACAACAACAACAACCACACCATAACCACCACAACCACCACCGCAACCCAAAAACCACCACCACCACCAACAACAACCACCACCACAACAACCACCACCAACAACAACCACCACACACCACCAAAACAACCACCACCAACAACAACCACCACTAACCACCAACAACAACAACCACAACCAACACAAACCCCCACCAACAACCACCCCCATACCACCAACAACAACCACCACTACCACCAACAACAACCCCCACCTACCACCCAAAAACAACAACCACCACCAACACCAACCACCACTACCCAACAACCAAACTACCACCACCAGCAAAACAACCACCACCACCAAACAACAACAACCACCACCACCACCAACACCACCACTACCACCAACAACAACCACCACACACCAACAAGAACAACCACAACCAAACAACAACAACCACCACCACCAACAACCACCACTACCACCACCAACAACACAAACCACCCCCCAAAATAACAAAAAGCACAATAAACCGTACTGGAACGATACACAAATAACCCGCACATAAAAGAGAAACTTACGACACTTTCGGTCCGACATGGACCATGACAAGCACACTAACCAGAGGTGAGCAGGACGGCAATATAGGCGGAACAGTGGTGGTAGTAGAGTAGTAGTAGTAAGAGTAGTAGTATAGTAGTATAGATAAAAGAGTGTAAAATCCGACAGAGAAATTAAGACACATGCACAACACCGGCATCCCCACGTAGACTTTCGCCATCCAGCCAGCAAATGATGCGAAACGTCCACAACAAAGACAACCAACGCCGCACATGTTCTTAATTTCATCAAAAATTGTAGTAAGTAGAAAAGAAGAGAAGTTAGTAGTGGTATTGGTAGAATGGAAATAAAAGGACGAACCAGTCAAATACAAAGGAAGGGGAGCACTGCAAGAGAGCTAGATGCCCACAGAGGGAGAGCAACCGCACAGAGGTGCGTGAATGGGAAGTGGTGAAATAAATGAAGAAGGAACAGAAACACGAGACAGGAGAGAGAAAGACAACCCAGAGGAGAAAAGGAAAGAGGAAAGGGGAAGAGGAAGAAGAAGAAAAAGAAAAAGAAAAAATGAGGATTCAGGTTAAGTCACGGGTGTTCTGAAGTTTGGAGTGTTACAAAAAACGCGATTCTAAAAGCTTAGAGATCTCCAGGTAATACTAGAAAGGACTGCCCTTCTAGCATCCAGCCTGTTACTGGGTTTTCGTAACAAGTAGTCAGTATCCTTGTCCAATTATCCATTAAAATTCAGTATGATTCAATAGTGCTTCAGGATTACAACTGGTAGGCTACTAACTAGAGAAATTAAAATTTAATAAATTTATTAAGTCTAGAGGTATATTATCAAATTAAATTAAATTAATCACAGTAATTAAACTAATATCACTTCTCTCGAGTACAATATTATTGTGCTGAAAGCACGTATCACATTTATAATTCTTAAGTACCGTCTGGTACATTAACATTTAATAAGATATTACAAATATGTACAAGTGTGTATGTATGTGTGTAAGCGCTGTAAGTAGTTCGTTATGTCTCACGACTCAACTAGACTTAAACAAGGGACTGACAAAGTCCTCAAATAAACTAACTTCTTGACCGACTGGCAACCAGAACAGTCTGCTTGAACAACAAAAAGAATACTAAGCCCATTAGCAATACAACAAGCAACTGCGACACAGAATCAGGAACAAGGAGATAATATAACGACACTAAGTAGGGACCATCTGCAGATCCTCCACAAAAGTCACAAAACTCCCATACTACTGAATCTAAGTTCAGCATAAGAAAATCCCCGACTGTGATAATACACAGAAACCAGTACAAATTAGATACCAGTACAAGTTAGATACCAGTACAAATTAGGTCATAAGCTATAGTTCAGGACGTGAGATGCTCGGAGTGTCTAAGAGACACACAACCTCAGTACAACGTCGAAAATCACTAAGTCTATACAAGGTTCTGTGAACAGAGTTCTACAGAACTAACAAGAATAATGAGACAATCTGTCCAACCACCAAGCGAGTCTAGACCAGACTGAATACTTCAGGCGAGGTGAGGACACCCCACCCCCCTCGATCACATGATAGCCCCGTGGACAGCAGTCGCCCAGCAAGAAGCCGGCAATATAACTAGCAACAAGCGATAATTACAGTAGTTAGACAATCAAGACTTGAACTGAGCACATAATATGTTACATCCTACCTAACAGAGGAATCTACATCAAATAACAATATAAAGCAATACATTTACTGTGGCATGCAAAGAGTACGTAACCTTTATTCGGCGCATGGACACACCCTCATTTACAGGCTATCTCCCCAAACCAGCGAACCAGGTTGCTAAGAGTTGATGATGGGGCCCCATCGTTCAACTAGTGACCAGGTTCTAGCCAATAAGAAGGTGGGATTGGCAATCGCAGAGGTTATGTGGATTCCGCTCTCCTGTCTGCCCTGGTCATTCCCATTCTAGAGCTGGTTGAAGCACGGTCTGCTATCTTGTGGCTTCTATTTCTGCTTTGCTTACCGTGGAGTGCACTATACTTATCTCTGTACATAGTGTACATATTGCTGTTCTAAATTGGTGAAGGATAATATAAGTCTAAACTTTTTCTACTGTGTTTATTTGCTCCCATTACACCTGGGATAACAGGCCATTTGAAATCCTAGGTTGTAATATTTACGATTTAGCTATTATCGCAAATATAAGCCATATAAAATTAAATGAAAAAATAATAATTATATATATACATAATAATCATTGCAACCATTCAGGGGTTGCAACATGGAGCATTTTACAATGTAGTGGGAGAGGAAGGCATCTACAGAGACGAAGCCAGGGCTAAGGTTCAAACAAGGAAAGTTGTGTATTAGAGAGGATTCAACTAGACGGCGACTGTTCGAGTTGGAAGTAGGGAAGACAGTTTTAGCAGAAGACCAGTCAATAGGATAATTGTGATCTCTGACGTGACAGAAAAGAGCATTGTTAGTGTCGGCAAGCCTAACACTATTTTTGTGCTCCCTAAGTCTGTCAGAAAGAGATCGACCAGTTTCTCCGAAGTATTGAAGAGGACAGGAGGAACAAGGAATAGAGTAGACACCAGGAACATCTGTAGAGGGAGGAGAGGTATGAACGAGATTAGTGCGATGAGTGTTAGTCTGGCGGAAGGTAAGCTTGATGTCTAAGGGACGGAGAGAATTGTTGAGATTAGACCGGAAATGTAGGGAAGGCAGAGGACAGAAGAGTTCCCAGGAGTAGAGAGTTTGGGAGAGAAGAAATTGCGTTTAGCACGTGAGAAGGCAGAGTCTATGAAATGGTTAGGCTTGCCGACACTAACAATGCTCTTTTCTGTCACGTCAGAGATCACAATTATCCTATTGACTGGTCTTCTGCTAAAACTGTCTTCCCTACTTCCAACTCGAACAGTCGCCGTCTAGTTGAATCCTCTCTAATACACAACTTTCCTTGTATGAATCTTAGCCCTGGCTTCGTCTCTGTAGATGCCTTCCTCTCCCACTACATTATAAAATGCTCCAAACTTCAGAACACCCGTGACTTAACCTGGATCCTCATTTTTTCTTTTTCTTTTTCTTCTTCTTCTTCTTCCCCTTTCCTCTTTCCTTTTCTCCTCTGGGTTGTCTTTCTCTCTTCTGTCTCGTGTTTCTGTTCCTTCTTCATTTATTTCACCACTTCCCATTCATGCACCTCTGTGCACTTGCTCTCCCTCTGTGAGCATCTAGCTCTCTTGCAGTGCTCCCCTTCCTTTGTATTTGACTGGTTCGTCCTTTTTATTTCCCACTTCTACCACTACCACTACTACTACCTCTTCTTCTACTACTACTACTACAACTACTGATGAAATTGAGACACATGTGCGGCGTCTGGTTGTCTTTGTTGTGGACGTTTCGCCATCCAGTGGCTGGCTGGATGGCGAAACGTCTACGATGGGGATGCCCGGGTGTTGTACATGTGTCTTAATTTCATCTTGTCGGTATTATATATAACTCTTGTACTACTACTACTACTACTACTACTACTACTACTACTACTACTACTACTACTACCACCACTACTACCACCACCTCTTCCTGCCTATATATAGCCGTCCTGCTCCACCTCTGTTAGTGTGACTTTGTCAAGGGTCCAAGTCGGACCGAAACGTCGTCGTAAGCTTCTCTCTTTTATGTGCGGGTTATTTGTGTAACACCAAAAATAACCACAAGCAACCACCACCAACAACAACCAACAACCACTACCACCAACAACAACCCCCATGTTACAAAAAACGCGATTCTAAAAGCTTAGAGATCTCCAGGTAATACTAGAAAGGACTGCCCTTCTAGCATCCAGCCTGTTACTGGGTTTTCGTAACAAGTAGTCAGTATCCTTGTCCAATTATCCATTAAAATTCAGTATTATTCAATAGTGCTTCAGGATTACAACTGGTAGGCTACTAACTAGAGAAATTAACATTTAATAAATTTATTAAGTCTAGAGGTATATTATCAAATTAAATTAAATTAATCACAGTAATTAAACTAATATCACTTCTCTCGAGTACAATAGTATTGTGCTGAAAGCACGTATCACATTTATAATTCTTAAGTACCGTCTGGTACATTAACATTTAATAAGATATTACAAATATGTACAAGTAAGTTTGTGTGTATGTGTGTAAGTGCTCTAAGTAGTTCACTATGTCTAAAGACTCGACTAGACTTAAACAAGTGACTGATAAAGTCCTCAAATAAACAAACTTCTTGACCAACTGGCAGTCAGAACAGTCTGCTTGAACAATAAAAAGAATGCTAAAGCCCAATAGCAATATAACAAGCAACTGCGACACAGAATCAGGAACAAGGAGATAATATAACGACACTAAGTAGGGACCATCAGCAGATCCTCCACAAAAGTCACAAAACTCCCATACTACTGAATCTAAGTTCAGCATAAGAAAATCCCCGACTGTGATAATACACAGATACCAGTACAAGTTAGATACCAGTACAAGTTAGGTCAGAAGCTACAGCTCAGGACCTGAGATGCTCAGAGTGTCTATGAGACAACCTCAGTACAACGTCGAAAATCACCAAGTCTATACAATGTTCTGTGAACAGAGTTCTACAGAACTAACAAGAATAATGAGACAGACAATCTGTTCAACCAGCAAGAGAGACTAGACCAGACTGAATACTTCAGGCGAGGTGAGGACACCCCCCCTCTATCACGTGATAGCTCCGTGGACAGTTGCTGCCCAGCAACAACGAGAAGCCGGCAGAGTAACGAGCCACGAGCGATAATTACAGTAGTGAGACAATCAAGACTTGAACTGAGCACTGAATAATATATATATATGTTACATCCTACCTAACAATACAAGTCAAATAACAATATAAAGCAATATATTTACGATTTAGCTATTATCGCAAATATAAGCAATATAAAATTATATGAAAAGATAATTATATATATATACATAATCATTGCAACCATTCAGGGGTTGCAACACAATCACCACCAACACAACAACCAAAACCCCCACACAACAACCACCACCCAACAAACAACAACAACCCCACCAACCAACCACCACCAACAACAACCACCAACACAACAACCACCACAACAACCACCACAACAACCCACACAACCAACCACCAACAACCACCACCAACAACAACAACCACCACCACCACAAACCAAACCAAACAACCCCCACCACCAACAACAACCACCAACAACAACCACCACCAACAAACAACAACCCCCACCCCCCAACCCAAAAACAAAACCCCCAAAAAAACAACCCCACCCAAAAACAACAACCACCACCAACAACCAACCCCCCACCACCAACAACAACAAAAAACAACAACAACCACCACCACGGAAAACCCCCAAAACCAACAAAACAACCCACCAACAACAAAAAACCACCAACAACACCCCAAAACCCCCAAAAACCCCCCCCAAAAAACAAAACAACCAACCCAACCCCCACCAACAACAAAACCCCACCACCAAAACGGGCAACAAAAACCCCCACCAAAAACGACAACCAAACCCCCACCAAAACAACAAATTCCCAAACCCCCACCACCACTACCCAACAACCACCAAAAACACCACCACCAAAAAACAAACCCCCAAAAACAAACCCCCCCCACCTCCAAAAACAATAAAAACCAACAACCACCACCCAATAACAACCACCAAAAACAACCCCCAACAACAACCACCCCAAAAACAACAACCACCAACAACAACCACCACCAAAACCACCCCAAAAAACAACCACCACCCCAACCCCCACCACCCACCACCAACAAAAAAACAAACCCCCAAAACCACCAAACCCAAAAACAAAACCACCACCCCCAAAAACCAAACCAAAAAACCCCAAAAACCACCCCAAAAAAAAACCCCAACAAAAACAAAAAACCACCAACAACAACCCCCCAAACCCAACCAAAAAAAACCCACCAACAACAACCACCACCACCCCCCACCAAAAACAACCAAACCCCCCAAAAAACAAAAACCACCACCAACAACAAAAAACCAACCCCCCCACCACCAAAAACAAACCCACCATCCCCCACCAACCAAAAAAACCCCCCACCAAAAAAACACCACCACCAACAACCACCATCAACCACCACCACCACCACCACCACCACCAAAAACCCCAACACCCCACCAACAACCAACATCAAACCCCAACCAAAAACACCCCCACCCCCAACAACCACCATCAACCACCAAACCCCCCAACAACAAAAACCACCAACAACCACCATCCAAACCCCCACCAAAAACAAAAAACCACAAACCCCCAACCCCCAACAAAAAACCACCACCATCAACCCCCCAACAAAACCCCCAACAACAACCCAAAAAACCATCCCAAACCCCCACCCCCACCAAACAACAACCATCAACCCCCCACCACCAAAAACAACAACCACCAAACAACAAAACCCCCATCAACCCCCACCACCACCCAAAAACAAAAAAACCCTCAACCACCCCCCAACAACCACCACCACCACCCAACCCAAAAACCCCAACAAAAAACCCCCCCCCCATTTTTAACCCCCACCACCAAAAAAACAAAAAACCCCCACAAGGCGGAAAAAACAACACCACAAGGCTGGAAAAACACCACCACCCAAGGTGGAACAACAAAAACCCACAAGGGTGGAAAAAACAACACCACCACAAGGCTGGGAAAAAACACCACCACCACCCCGGCTGGAAAAACACCACCCCCCACAAGGTTTGGGAAAAAAACACCCCCACAAGGCGGGAAAAACAACACCACCACAAGGCTGGAAAAACAACACCACCACAAGGCTGGAACAACAACCCCCACCAAAAGGGTGAACAACAACACCACCAAAAGGGGCTGGAACAAAACACCACCAAAAGGGGGAACAACAACACCCACAAGGCGGAACACAACCCACCACAAGGCTGGAACAAAAACCCCCACCAAAAGGGCTGGAAAAACAACACCACCACAAGGTGGAACACAACCCCAAACCACAAGGCGGAAAAACCCAAAACACCCCACAAGGTGGAACAACACCACCACCAAAAGGCGGAACACAACAA